>JARHVA010000024.1:3997500-4115000 GCA_037957365.1 Torreya grandis
ATATGGAATTGTGTTATTTTACGAATACATCCATGTATATTAGCATTAATTCTCAGCTACCTACCTACCTAATTCTATATATATATATATATATATATTATAGGGCATGGTTGTGAGTGTAGGGTTTTAGTGATAAGTTCAAGTTGATTTTAGATATGTTACAAAGTTGTCTAAATCCAATTTTGAAATTTGTTTTGGGAAAATAGGGTCTATAATATATATATATATATATATATATATATATATATATATATATATATATATATATATATATATATTATAGACCCTATTTTCCCAAAACAAATTTCAAAATTGGATTTAAACAACTTTGTAACATATCTAAAATCAACTTGAACTTATCACTAAAACCCTACACTCACAACCATGCCCTATAAGGATTTAGAGACTTGATATGGTTCATTAAATAGTCAAGTTGATATCTATGAATAAAAGAATGATTTATAACCAGTTATGTTTAATTTTGAGTTTAAAACTTCTAGTTTCACATCGATAATATTTTGACCTAGTATATACATGATGAATCGAAAGATTTAATATTTAAAATAACCATACTAAGTTTAAAACCCAAATTTCCATTTCAAAAACCCTACTATTAAAAAACAACATAGTCGTCTTTTATCCTAGGGTATTCATTCATCTAAGTTAACACACAAAAACCACTCCATTAAAACTCATAATTTTATTTTATGGCAAAGGATTCTCACATCATAGCTATTTATACTAGGGTTTCAAGGTTATAAGTTTGGTTTTGTGGATGGCTTAGCCATCCACAAAGCCAAACTTTTAACCTTTTATATAATTTCAATATAATGAAACTAATTAAAACCCTTTAAAGTAATCTGTATTATTTATATGAATTGAAAAACATAACCAACTTGGTATATGCAATTAAAACTCCGCCAAATTTGTTTTCCCTTGAACCCCTTTCTTTTTCCTTTATCTTTCTCTTTCTTTCTTCTCTACCCCTGTCTATCATATGCTTCTAGGTGTCCTCTCTCCCCATTATATTCTCCTGGATGTTAACCTCATGCAACTCAATTCCCCTTTTTCTTCCAGGAATCCTTGTGTTCATTATGAGCTTGGCAAAGGAATATGAAATCAAATTCACAGAAGACTGTAGGAAGACAAATTGACAATCAAACTAGTGAAACCCTTCCTTCTAACATGTAAAACCAAAAATAATATGTGCTTTACATAAAATTCCACAACACAAGTCAATGTTAATCAACCAACCCTAATATTGAATATTCTAATTATTAATCAATAAAATAATCTCTTTTGTTTAATATGTAAGTCAATCAAAACCATCGATTACACAATAACCATTATTATAATTGACTTCACTAGAGTGTTTCACACATTATAATTTCCATGGTAATGTCGAATTAGCATAGATTATTAACAAACATAAACTTTTCTAAAATATTTACCAAATATAATGATGTCATCCATAATCATTAACAATGAAACTCCATCTTAATATTTGACTAAACATTAGGTCATGCAATTATTATAAACAATATTAATCTCCTAAGTATTAGGTGTATCAATACTAATTTCAAATGATAAGATTTCATAGAGAATTTATGTTTAGTTAACAAACAATTGACTCATTTGCTAATCATAGAGACCATGCTAAGTCTGATTAACTTAACACACAAATCAAACAAAGTAATAGAATCCCATCTACTACTATAACAATGCACACCAAACAAAACACTATCATACTACATTTAGTTATATCTAAAGACAAAATTAGGTTGTATTAAGACATACACAGGTTTACTTATTTGTTAAAGCAACATCATAACCGAGATAAGCTAAGTATGGAAACCATAAGTGCAACCACACAACCAAATTAGTGTAAGCATCAAATAAAAATCAAGGTCACAACAAAAAGCATATAAGCAGTCACTTAAATTCAAATAACACATTAGTAATCAAATACATACTAGAATATATCTAAATCAAGCAATCAATATAAAGTATGCTAAAATATCATGGTGTGTGTGTGGGTTTCTAATTCTTCAATCTATCATCCCCCAACACCTCCATCTATGCCACCTTCTTTGATGATGTCCTCCCTCCGTCACACTCTGAGGGATGGATCTATCCTGCATCCACCTCATAATAATAAAGGTAGTTATCTTTGAAACCTATAAAATCCATAATATATTTCTATAATAAACTAAACAAACATGATTATCGTGTACATAATATACAAGTACATCTAACTCCATAGCTAATCAATCACGTAAGTTAAGCAACATATAATTGTTCATAATCAACATATGAAGTCCAACTTAGTCAAAATAGAATTGACCAAAAAATAACCATAAAATTTCATAAATTAATAGGTTATTAGGTCTAGAGAGAAATTAGGATGTGACATAGATGCATGTGTGTTATGATAACAAGAAGGAATATGCTACATTGAGATCAATATTATTTTTTTGGCATGATAAATATATGCTAATTCATAAGTGTTTCAAATTATTTTAGCTATCTCTACATTATTTCAAGATATTTACAAGTTTTGTTTTGCGAGTTACAATATACATGGTTGTAAATAAAGTCAAAAATGCTTAACATTTGCTTTTGCCTATTTATTTTATTTTATTATTATTAATACTTTTTCTCTTTTTCCTTTGCTATTGGTCACAAAATGAAGTTAATGAGTATTTACTATTGTATTGTACATGATAACATTACTTAGATGTTTTTATTGATCTTAAACATCTCTGTATATAGTGTTGACATAGAAAAATGCATAAATTAAAGCTTTTGACATGGAAGCAGATATTTGTTAGTACATTCTTTTGACAAGCAGATTGGTCTATACCAAAGTCTCTCCTGCTCATTTTCTCTTGTTCATGAAATCATAAAGTCATTTCTCTGATGTAGTCAGTCTTAGTCTTTGTATTGGATTGTTTCAATTTATTAAGTCATCTATTCTAGATAATAATATTTAGAGCATCCGTGTATATATATTTTTCTATTTTATAGAATCAAATGCCATTTCTTGTTTCCAAGTAAATTTCAAATCCAATTAGAAAAAAAAATCAATGTTGCAGATGCATGTTATCTAAAGTTTATCAAAAGTCAAATCAAGCACAAGAAAAACCATCTAACAAATGAGCAATAAAGTAATAGTTAATTGTAGTAGACAAAGTCTCTCGAATATAGCATATTCTCAAGGCCAACAACAAAAATATCAAAAATTATCACATATACCGAATCAAAATGTAATCAAATCACAAAGAGGTTCATGATTATGGATTAACTATTTTTCACATTGTTAAAACTTTTATAGTAGTACAAATTCAAATGAATAAGTTTTCTGAGCATCGATTGATTGCAAAACATAAGAAAAAAAAACATATATTATAGAACAATACTTTTGCTTAAGTTACATTGCATGTTTATAGGAAAAAAACAAGATAAAGCAACAAAGAATAAAACATGCATAAAACTGTAAAAATAAAACTATGTGGTATATGACATCTAGTTGTAGATAAAGCACATGAATAGATTTTCAAAGCTAATGGAGATAACTATATTATATACAAGTCTATTTCAGATATCATGCATGTTTGGCTAGTAAGTGCTATGGATGACTTTGTAACCATGTCAGGAAATGATATAAGTTGTAAAGCATAGATCAAGTTAGATGTAACAAAATATCTATAAATTTATTGTTCTTATCTATTTCATAATTATAAACATCTTTAGATTGTGCCCTCAAACATGTATCATATAGTCTACAATATAGATGAATGATGTTCTATATACTCAGTTGCTTGGTGCCCTGCAGAGAAATGAAAAAGCAAGGAGAGCATCAGTTTCTATTAAAATCATTAGCTAGAAAAAACAAACAAAAAACAAAAAAAAAGAAAAGAAAAGAAACACTACACACATGTAGCAGTGAACATATTGCTTGATTGTAAGAAAATTATAGATTGTAATCAATCCGAGCACTAAACCTATTGCATTGTTTTTTTATATGCTATTTTTTTCACAAAAGCAAGCTAAAAAACTTTACAAAATATAAGAAGCAAGAAGTACTTGTTAATAGATCTGAAGACATTATCTACAACAAGTGTGAAGTTACCATGTAGTTGAAATCATCATAGCAAAAATGTGAAAACTGATATATCTTGCTTATATTGATCGAAAGAGATTTTAATGAGTTCTGGGAGGTTTTTGTTTAAGAGTGTTTGATTCAAAATTCAATCTATTTGTCTATTTTCTATCTATACAATGCATTACAATGAATGCTGATATGAAGACATTCGATTCTATTGAAAATTTATGTAATATGCATGCTCATCTATTAAAGGCATGCCAACCATGATATTGATCTTGAAATGGTTGTAGAATGGCTAGAAAGGTGATGCATAAACATTTTTTGCTTTGAAGGGGCATTTTACCTTCAAATAAAAAATGAAAATTGTCATATTCTCAAACTATTAAAATTCTATTATTCATTTCCAAGCATTTGGTTTCCTTTTCACTAAAAGCAATGAGTTAGAGATAGATACTAGCCTCAACATTATTTTTCTTAAAACTTTTCAAATGAGATTTTGTATACTTTTCATTTAATATATCTATAAGCATGGACTGCTATGCACAAAGCAAATAGATGTCTTTGATACTATTCTTGATAATGTTGTTGAGTAACACTATTGGCTTGGTCGCTATTGGCAATAGTTCTTGAACACAAGAATACACATGTTTGTAATTGTCATTTGTGACAAGCTACAAAGAAATAGTTTACTATCAATTTTTTAGAAAAGAAAGTGGATATGTATATGTTATCTCAAATCAAATAATATTTCAAAATATGAAAAAATAAGAACTATAATTTGTATACACATAATATTTTTACACTTTATCAATTACTGATGCTTTTTATCTTACAGGAACCTATCGAGTCTCAATCTCTCTGAGTGCATGCCCTAATGGGTACACTGAGAAAGGGGTGGGTATACCATTGGTGCTTTTCAAGATTGTTTTCCCTTATTTCCACTTATTACCAATCCAACCAACTCCCAAAAACATTCCCCTAATCTTTGCCTTCTATTTTTCACACTCTAGTCTTTTACCACCTTCATTATCCATTTTCCTAAACTAAATCCCTTTTTGATAGTTTACATGACTATGCCAGCTATGTCAACCTTGTATTCTTATTGAAAAACTTATTAAGTGTCTAGGTCGGCCCCTAGTTGACTTAGTCTGTGACCTAGTGAGTTTTTATCAATTATGATATTAGGTCGACCAGGTCGACCTTGTCATCCAAAAATTTTGGAAGGGTTTAGATTTAGATATACCTATATAAACATATCAATTTCACCATTATTAGAGGACAACATGATTTATTATTCATTTGGGTTTCTTTACAATTTGGTCTTCCACCATAATACTTGAGAAGTCTTAGCTTTGGGATTCTATGTAGAGAAGAATCTAGTCTTATGGAGAAGTTTTGGATGCTTTGACCTTTCTTAGTGATACTTACAAACCAAAAAAACTTCTTGACAACCACCTTTGGCAAAGGGAGAGATTGAGTCTCAATGGGTTTATCTTTCAGGTAAGTATCTCTAAATTTGCTCCTCTTTAGTAGATAAAAGTAGCATAAGTAATGGCTTTTGAATAATATTCTTTTTCTCCATGCATTAGGGTTTTACCTATACATAGATTAATTAGGAATCTTCTATTCATGTTTAATTTTATTGTTTATTACCCCCAATTTGTGCCATAAGCTTTGGTGAGTGTTAGATTAGATTTTTGTTTTACTTGTTATTAGTTTAGTGAATATCAAAATATAGGACCTAGTTATGGTCACTGTGTAGTTTTTCTTGACTAAAGGATTTGAAAACCTCCTTAGTGATAATATTTATGGTAATAGATACATTTATTAGGTCTAGTAGATCCATATTGGTCATGAACCTAATTATATAATGTATTCCCAATCATAAATGTAAGTAAGATCTATCTTCTCTGAGCTAGGATTGATTTGTAGATCTGATACATTTACCATTACATACATTCTAGTGAACCTGATGTGAATCTAACCCTTTTAGATTTTATTTCATACTTTTCATTTCTATCATTTTATTATTTTTCTATATTTTCCATAATAGGTCGACCAGATTGGTATAGTTCTAACTTCTGTGCATAAGTTTAACACACAGTCACATCAAAATGACTCTATTATTTCTATGTAAGTCTTCATCAGATATAGGTTACTAGATTAAACAAGTCAACACAATACTCTTATTCAATCCCAAAATAATATACTATGTCAAATAGGTTGACTTAGTCTTACAGTTAACATCTAGATAACAAACTACGTTGACTCAGTCATCTTAACAAGCTTTAGCAAACATGGTTTCATATAACTAGGTCAACCCAGGTGACATAGGTTGTACAACTTAAAAAAAACATTCAAGGCACTTCAATAGAAATATTTTAATCCTAATCATCTTCTAACCCACCAAGGTTCCTTTCTTTCTCTCTCTTTTAATTCAATACTTCATTATAGTTCTATTTTGTGCAAGTTTATAGTCTTTAAAACTACAATCTTATAACAAACTAAGTTGACCTGGTTGACTTAGTTTTGAGTATGTCTTATATATAAAAGACTAAGTCAACTTGGTTGATTTAGTTATTAAGGAATCTTGATTCTATAGTATAGTAGTGACCTTGTCGACTCTATTCTATAATGTTTGTATACACTATCGTTTGAACCGACTCTGTACTATTCTTAATTTGGGAATTAACAACTACATGCAAGTAATTAATTCACACTATTTTTAGTTCTTTGCATGCTTAGATTAGCTCACATAGTCTAATTAAGTGGTTTTTTAACATATCATTTAGTTGCACTATTTTGTTCTTTTTACACACTACCAAATCACATAATTTCAAAATGCATTTAACATTTATCTACCTAAGGCCTACCTACTTGGATTTTATCACCAAGGGGGACACTGAATTGGTTTTCTAGCCAAGTATAAACATGTGGTTCATGGTATATATTGGCTAAACAATAAACACCCTTATCACTGTGAGATTATGAAGTGAGTGGGTAGGCCCCAATACCAAGCTAGTACTATTACCAACATAGATCCCTTTCAGCCTAAACATATTGAAACCATCCATAGATTGATTTTTAGTTATCTATTTTAAGACAACTTTCATATCACACTTAAAATAAAATTTCATAATAATATAACAACACTCAGGATGACCACTTAGTTAACATTTAATTTTAGTTGACTACTTACTCTCTAATCATTGTGTGTTGTATCATAAAAACTTGCATTGGTCAGCATTGGTGCAAGATTTTATGTTGTGTGCCCCAATTGGACCATTCTCATTGATCCATTTGTTTGTGTGTTTTATTTCACTTCTTGCTTCAATTACAGTGCAAAATCTTTCCCTATTTTCAACACACTATCATTCTATTCAACACATTATTTTATAGATTGTCTTTTTCCTACCTACAGTACTAAGTTGACTTGGTCAACTTTGTATCTTTATCAGATTGTGTTTTTCCTATTTATAGTACTAAGTCAACCTAGTTGACTTTGTACTCTTTGTAGGCCCTATCCATTAGTACTAGGTTGATTTGGTCGATTTTATACTCTTATTTTTGCCTTTAATTTATTAAAATCCCCTGTCTATCCAACTTAGATCTTTGTTTCTCTTTCCTTAGCATTTTGTTCATTTATTAAAATCATCATGAAATCCCCTATTAGAATATTCTTGGACAACTTGAATCCATTTAGACACTATATGGGATATTCATTTCTCCCTCTCTTTTCTTCCCAAGATAACCCTCACTCTTGGAACACTTCTTCCCCTCCTTTGTCTATGTATTGTAACATGGTTCAAATCACACCTCAAGATGAAGTAGGTGGATCTGATCCTTTTTTTACCTATCAAGACAATTCTCATCTTCAAGCTTTTCAATATAATGTGGGAGCAATTGACACAAGTCTATCAAACAATCCCACTTGTATTTGACCTTCTAACAACCTTCCCATCAATACTAATCCTTGGATTTCTCCTACAAACATAAAACCATCAATTGATATGACTCAAATTCTTGCACAATTTATACAATAAATAAACATAATGCAAACTTATAACACCTCTCAAATGATGCAATTACAATGTCATTTTCTCAACATGGATAATCAACCTCTAGTTCTCAATCCTCGAGCCAATCCAAATTTTATTCCTCCACCTCTTAAAAATTCCTCAGGGAATGTTATTCCTCAACCTATTATGAATAAAAAATGCTTAAAAATATCTAAAATGAGCATTTAGCTCCTTTTATTATGTCAATTGATATTGCTAATATATCTCCAACTATCAAGTATGATGGGACTAAAGACCTTGCTATATACACATAATATTTTTAAACTTTTAGCAATAACCCATTGAGTCTTAATATCTCTACGTGAACACCTTAAAGGATTCACCAGAAAAGGGGTGGGTATACTATTGGTGCTTCATAGAATTTTTGTCCCTTTTTCCACATGTTATCTATACACTTGTCTCCTAAAAACCATTCCCCTAAGCTTGGCTTTGTCTTTTGCACACTCTTCTAGAATTTTACCACCTTCATTATTCCTTTTCCTAACCTAAAACCTATTTTTAAATTTTACTTGATTATGTTGAATATATCGACCTTGTACTCTTATTGATAAAATTATTTAGGGTCTAGGTTGGCCCCTAGCCGACCTAGTCCATGACCTAGTGAGTTTTTTTAAATAAAAATAATAGGTCAGTCGGGTCAACCCTATCAGATGAAACTTTTGTAAGGGTTTAGGGTTATAAACACCTATATAAACATAATAATTTTTCTATTTCTAAGAGAAGAGAATAAGAAGTAAGATATATTGTGCATCTGCTTATCCACCATTCTACTTGAAGAACAAGCTTAGGGTTTCATAACTTTTTATAGATACATATCTTATCTTATGGAGAAGTATTTTGAATGAATTGATAGGTTGTGTAGCCTAGATTTGATTTATCCTTGTCATCCTTACATACCAAAACAACCTCTTACGAAGCACCTTAGCCAAGGGAGAGATCGAGGCTCGACGATTTCTCTTTAAAGGTAAGTATTCCTAACTTTGTTCCTCCTTTGTAAGAGTAAATAGAAGCATTAGGATTCTATATACATTGAAATGAATATATGTCTTCTATGCATGTTTAATTTTTGTGTTTATTAACCCCACTTTGTGCCACAAGATTTGGTGACCAGTAGATTAAATTCTTGCTTTACTTGTTATTAGTATAGTGAATATGAGAACATAGGACTTAATTAGGGTTATTGCATGATTTTTCTTGACTAGAGGCTTTGAAACCCTCCCTAGTAATATTATTATGATATGATATCCCTTAATTTAGTTTACCAAATCCATATTGGTCATGTTATCAATTATATAATGTATCCCCAAATGGAAGTGTAAGTAGGATCTATCTTCTCCAAACTAGAATTGATTTATAGATCTGATGAATTTCTTATTACATACATTCTAGTGATCCTAATATGAATCTAACACTTACAAGTTTTTACTTCATGCTTTTCATTCTTTCTACCAATCTAAATACAATACTAAGTCAACCTAGTCAACTTTTTATCCTTATCAAACTATCTATGTTACTGTTTATAGTACTTAGTTGACCTGGTCAACTCTATACTCTTCAATATCTTTTTTACAATACTAGGTTGACTTGGTCAACTCTATACTCTTATTTTCCTATTGTATCTTTTTGCTTTGCATCAACTTTGCCTTCCCTAATATTTCTCATTCATCAACAATTTCTTATTTGAAGATAACACTGAGTTGAATTTAATAGATATGATGAGTCTTACCAACCCTAGTATGTTATCCCATAAGCAACTTATGGCTCCTATCTTAGATTAAAGTAATGTGCATATAACCACTCTTAATACAAAGTATGGGACCCCTCCTCATTCCTCTTCACTTCACAACCCTCTCTTCTCATTTGAAGATCAACCTAAATTAAACTATACACAATAAATTCTCTTCTTAATCAATGATTTTCCTCAACATCGAGGAAAGGATCATTCTACTATTTAACATCTCATGATAAGAGGTCAAGTCGAGGATAACCATTCCCCTTATCCCATGTTCTCACATGGATTTGGAGATACTAGCTTCTTTGATTTTCAACCTCTTCCCTCTATTTTGACCCTTTTTCATACCATGACTTCTTCCTCTTTGATTTACACTACCTCCATGCCTAGTATATCTACTAACATGGCAGGTTCTACATCTAGTGGGCCTCTTACAAAACCCACTCCTCTCAATTCTTCCACTAGTGCATCATTTTTAACCCATGGAAATCATGCCACTATTTCTACTTCTTCCCATCCCTCTACTAGTAAATATTTTACCACATAATAAAATTATGCCACTAGTGCCTCATTTACCAACAATTATTATGAAGTTACTAATAACACACATAGTGGTATCCAAGCTACTCCTACCAACTCCAATGCTTCACATAATGCCAATACTACTACTCAAACCCATCAAATGTTATTAAAAACTCTTGATCAAATGAATGATTTCCAAGCTAACAATGGAAATAAAATGATGCAAATGAAAAATCATCTTATCCATCTTCAAACTCATCCTCAACATATTCTATGGGGCATGCATAACTAAATGTTCCCCCACCTCCTCTTCGAGATTCCCATGGTAATATTATCCCTTAACCTCACCTTGTTAAAAAAATAATCAATCACCTTCAAAATGAACCTCTTACATCTCAAATATATATATATATATATATATATATATATATATATATATATATATATATATATATATATATATATATATATAGGAGGCATCACCCCTATAATTAATTTCAATGGATTAACTGATCCTACTCTTCATTTAAAAACATTTGGAAATCTATATAAAGATTGGGTCAAGTTAAATACTTTCACCGCTACCAAAATTTTAGCAAAAAATATCATAGGTGATGCTGGAGATTGGTACAACTAACTCAAATCTCATTCCATTATTAGTTTGGAAGACTTAGTTAATGATCTAGTCCAAGAGTTTCAAACGAGTGATCTCCCTGAGAATACCTTGGCCCATTTTATTAATTGTAAGCAACTTGAGACCGAAACCGCACTATCTTTTATCAAACGATGGAAGACCTTGTCTAATAATTGTGAACATAATATGGATGATGACAACCTATTTCATATATTTACCAATGCTATTTTTCCCAAGTTGCAACATCAGGTTTGGACTCTCTCTCTGTGAACTTTGGAAGAAGCCATTGACCAAGCCAAGCATCAAGATTTCCTTATGCATAAATTTGAGCCATCCCAAACTTCTATGGGTAATTGCATGTTAATAATGAATAAGAATTATCATGATAAAAATGATGGTGTCACTGAATATTATGATACCATTCATATTATTCAAGCTATTGTTCCTAACCAGACTTTAGAACAAGATTCCCCTCCTGGGCACATCACTAATCCTCATTTATCTTTAGCCAATAACATCAATGTTCATAAACCTCTATCCTTAGTGGAATTACAAAATGTCTACCAAAGCCTTTCCCATGAGAACTTGATCCCACTTATCCCATGAAATCTTGGTATGATCTCAATAAATTTTGTTGGATTCATGCTAATTGGGGTCATTCTCATGAGACTTATAGGCAACTTCATAATTTGGCTATGGATTTCCTTCTTGGTCCCAATTTTGACCATGATTATATCATTTTTAAACATAAAAAATCCTATGATATTTCCTTCAAAGCCCATGAAACACAAACTAAATCTCAATCTTTGAACCAAGCTAATGTTCATTTGGCCATCTATAAATATCCTCTTCTGAATCACCAAGATAACCAAGACAAACCTACCCCTTCTACCAATAATGTTGAAAATTTTCTTGCCCCAACTTCTGAAGAGAATGTGGTAAATATGACTAATATGCAAAGGGTGGTTGCTTTTATTGATCCTCATCCTATCCATACCCCTTAGTTGTCTTTCACCTTTTGTGTTATCCATGATTCTTATCCAACTCACTTAAAAGAGTTGGGGTAAGAAGAACTCATATATTTTGATGAACCAATTTAGAAAACTCCCTTGGATAATGCTTCTCATACCATTTTTACCATCCCTTTAATCTCTTTACCTATCACTAACAATACTTAATCTTATATCAACACTTCTAATCTATCTCAAACCAAACCTGCATCAACTACCCCATCTTATCAAAATGATCAATAAACTTGTATTCTATCTAAAATTACCTCATCTTATCAACATAAATTCACATGCACTTTGGATCCTCCTTTTGAGGACCTCCTTAAACACTATGTACCTCTTTCCAATAGTCCTCTTATGGGTTGTAATGAGTGGTATCCTATTACACAACTTACTAATCTCCCATCTCAAATACCATTTATCAAACTTATGTGCACCTCTCCACATCATTTTAACCATCTTATGTATCTTTTTTTCGAAATGAACATACCTCGTCCTCCCCTAGTAGGATGCAAAACCCCTTATTCAGATCAGAAGATAGCATTTTACAATAGTGTGAAGAGATTTCCATACATGTTAAAATAATAATGGACACTTATCTTTACCTCAAATTCCCCATTGCTTCTATGATCCTCGATGAGACTTTGCTTCATGTGGACGATCCTCCTATGTTTATTAGTGTCCAAATTGGTGATATCCAAGTCAAGCATGTTTTGATTGATGAGGGATCAAACACTTGTGTTGCCTCTCTTGATTTTATCAAAACCTTTGGATATTCCAAATGTAATCTTAAATACACACATAACACATGTCAAGGCTATGACCGAAGACAAATGCCTCCTTTAGGTTGTGTGTGGCTCCCCATTATAGTCCCACCTATCATCATTTGCGTGAAGGTGATGATCTTCAATTTTGCTCTATCTTATAACATGCTGCTTGGTAGGCCTTGGACTCAACGTATGAGATTAGTTCCCTCTTCTAATTTTCAATGTATCAAATTTCCTCACAATGGATCCATCTACAAGATTTAGGGTGACACTAATCCTTGAAATTTTAAACAATTCTAAGACCATGGTGTATTCAAGATTCCTACCCTTGAAACTTTGCCAATCATTCCATTTTGTGAATCTCAATGATTTAACTTTCCTATCAGTTCCACCTGAGGTTACAATGGTCACCTTGAACTCATTTGGAATATACCCCCTAATCTCCTAGATTTCAATGATGATGAGCCTGAGAAGATCATTCTCAATATTAAAACCTCAGATCTCTCACCTCATTTCATCTCTCAGCTACCCACTTCTTTACAACCTCATTCCTATCAACCACCTAGTGATGATATACCCATTATTTTAACTAAGACTTGGAATTTCATTCATCACACCACATCAGGATAAGGTCATGCATACCTATGACATTGATCTTCATACACCTGATTATGATGATGGTTATACCTTAGATGATCCATTCTTAGGAGTTCTTGTTCAAGCCTGAGATGCTGAGATTATTCGTTATCATTCCTCTTTGCTTCAATATTTTAGTATATCTTTTAGTATTTCATCCTATATTTTTCCTAATTTTAGTATTTTTCCTCTTTATCACAGAGTATAGATGGTGCACACACTTCAAGGTTTTGAATAACCTCATAGGAGTATGCTTATGGATCATGCTATGACTGGTCCCTATCACTTTGCCAGATACCAAGACCCCTATAGCCAACTTATCCCTAAGATGCTTGTGATTGTCCTTCAAATTTCCATGCATCCAACTCCTCCTTTAATAGAGCCCAATATAGATCCTATTCCCACTCCCTCTATAACTGAGTCTCTTCCTATTTTTGATCCTACTGCTTCTTAGTTGAGCCTCATCTAGTCTCTCTACCAACCCCACCTTCTCTTGGGGATCATTTTATCCCTTTACTACAACTTGCTCCTTTACCCACTAAATGGGATAATAAGCCATATTATGACATTCATAAAGTTGTAAGTCACTAGACTAGAAACTGTTCATTATACCGCTCATCCTTAGCTTTCATTCCACTCCTCCTATGAGTACATCAACCAAGCCTACTCAAAAGTGTATCTGTTGCTTCCATGACACATATAACCATTCATCCACACATTGTCATAAGTTATGACAAGATATTGACACCTTGAATCCCACCACTTGTCAGCCCTTAGACAAGGCTATACCTCCCTCAAAAGTGTTACCTGAATATCTTCTCAAATATGAATAGGTATATTGTGTCTAGTACCAATTTGGTATCCATCATATTGATCATTGCAACATACTTCAACAACATCTATAGGCTCATCTCTTAACCATTCATGCACCTTCTACCCTTACTTCCATAGGTCAATCTCATAAGAAGGATCCCCCTTATTCCCCCATGGCTCTACCTCATGTGATTCCATCTCCACCTATGAGTCCCTCACCCTTGGATCCCTCTCCACCAATGACTCCTTCACCGGTGGCACCTTCTCCACCGATGACCCCTTCATATCTCATAAAATACACTACCATGTATTCTCTTGAGCATACCCTGCATGATAACTCTCATCAGCATGATATTTCAAGGATTCCTACATTTTTTGTCAATGAGATTTAGTGCAAAGTATTTTCTTAACTTTCACTAAAGATTGATGAGACATTAGCTTCAGTTTGCATTCAACTTCATAGAGACTTATCAGATGTTATGGATAATGTACGTGGAAAAATATATTAGTACTTATCAAATGCATAGTGTTCTTCTATGTTCATTTGGATTGGACATGTGCTCCAACTTTATATTTATATATTTTATATCATTTGACATTGTGTCAAATTCTTATTTATCTTACATGGTGACTTTTGTTTTGCATTACATGTTTCTTATGATGTCATTATTTTTTTATGTTCTCTTATAGGTTATTTTTCATAATTCCATCCTTATCCTTCTTGAGTTCATTTCTTATGGTTACCTTTTTCTTTTTCATATTTTTTTGCTATCTTATCTCTATAAACATGAATAATTATTAAATGTGACTTGGTTATACAAACCTTGCTCCCTTTAGTCATTATTTCTTTACCATGTGATGAATTAGCAAAAAATTCATCTCATTACAATCTCCCTTCACCAGTACACTTTAGATCTCTTATTACCCATTATTCCCTTTTGCACACTAAACATACACATGGTTGAGACTTGAGTTAACATGCTGGTTCATCAATAAGCCTAAGTATTCTAGTCACTCATATCTTTAGATATTTAGATTATTTTAGCCAAATCCTAAAGCTCATTTGTGTGTACCACTCTATCTCTCATGATTGGTCATTCCAAGCTGTTTAGAGGAAGATCTTAAAATCCATAAAATATTCAAAATCCAAATCATTTAACAAAAGTCAATGATCTAAAAGGCAACATTCAAATATTTCAAAAGTCAAATCACACTAAAAGATGTGATTCTATGCACAACTACTCTTTCTAATCAAATCTCAAACTCCACAGTTGGCCTCATGATAGAGCCGAGGTCCATTGGGGTGTGCTAGGATAGTAGATTAGAAAAGGAGAATAAAAAATCTTTTAGTGCTACCTACTTTCTCACGTAAGTACCCAATCTTCATAGTAGATTGATGGATCTGTAAGGGATCTTGAGGAATGGGGAACACATCATAAGAAGGTAGGTCCATTTTAATTTTATTATTTAAAACCTCCAAAATGAGTTTATCTTAGTACCACATTTATCTGCCTACACAATTTTATGTCTATAACGAACATGTATCCTCTGTATATTGATGGTCACTAGTCACTTAGTGTCTTCTTATGTCCTTAGTGTGCCTAATGTCTCCTAAGGTCTTCTTATAAGATGCCTAAGTTATGATTATTACATTCTCTTTTTCACACCCTACAACTCTAATATTTCCATTTGATAAATATTGCTTTGTTCACTGATCACTCCCCCTAGGGATTCCCTTTGTGAGTTACATTGGAGGACCTTGGAAAGGACCAGGCCTTCTTCATAAATTACCAAAATGTTCACATTACCATTCAAACATCCCATTTTACCAAAATTTTCACATTATTTCCACCTCATTAGTGTTTCCTTTGTGAGTTATTGTGTAAGACCATGGATATGACCTGACATTCCTCACAAAATTTTTCAATATCCAAGTCACAACAAAATTACATGTGTCAAATATGAGATAATATGTGAATGATTATGAGTTACACATCATTGACATGCTTCCCATCTTTATTTAGTTTGTTTTATGCTTACTTCATTAATCTTTCACTTTTATCTTCTTATTTTCTGATTGCATGTAAAAATCCAACCACTTTTATTAATTTTTTCATACTTCCCAACTTGAATTAATATGATTAATTTAAGACCATTTTGCCAATTTTGTTTATCTTTTATATTTCCCAATGTGATTTAGTGTGATTGATTGACTTAATTGATTTTTTTTATACCATTGTTCTTTCATGTGCTTTCCATTTTATTACATTCTTTTCATACTTCCCAACGTGATTTATTTTGATTTTACTTTTTTTAATTTGGTGCCATCTTTCTCATGGTTTTAAAACAAATTTTTTTCCCTCTTGTTTATCACTTTTTGGTTTATTATACTTAGTCATATTTTGTTATTACACATTTGCCATCATGATATAGTGTGTAGTGCATTTTTTTGATTAATTATGCTTTTCTAATTCCTTTTGTCTATTTATTTTAACCATGCATGTGTACTACATAATGCTAAAAAAGAAAACACAACACATATATTTCCTATAGCATATATGAAAACAAAGCAAAATACATGTACTAGAAACAAATATATCCATGCATCCAAAAACACAACCATAATATAACACATAAGATCAACATCTAACTATCAAAATAAAATCTCTCTCTATATATCATGTGTTTTTTAATACAAAAATACATCACTCCAGCTCTTAGGTTGGTCTTCATCATGTATATCTTATGGCCTAGCCATGCTACCCCTATATGCCTCAGATTGTCCCTACTGAATAGTATGTTGTAATGACACTGTCTGAGATATCAAGCCTACTACCTATCCCTATAAGTTAGCCACCTGGGCCTATACCTATCCCAAATGGATAGTGGTATCCATATGTGTGGCTCTCTCCTGATCCAAGGCCTACCATGTCTATGCCTCTCTAGATTCCACCCCTACTAGTGGCTGTATCCCATCTCTACATGCCTGTAGCTACCTCACAGCCTCCTCTACTAGTCTGAACCAACCTACCTAAGCTAGGGTAGATGGTACCATAGGATCATCCAATGTGGTAGGGTCATATGGTGGCAGCACCCCATCCAAAATATCATGGTATGCTTCCATCACCAAGGATCCCCATATGACCTCCTCCTCATCCATAGGATCTATAAAATTCAAACCAAATAGATATTATATTACATATACATCTTAGAATATATCTATCTACAATCATATATAACTAGTATTTTATATCAAAGACTAAAAATTACAACATTTATTACCTATATTGGTGTCACTAATCACCATCTCCCCATTTACTCATCCACCAAGCATGGTCTTTCCATCAGATCATCCTCTAAGTACCTCATCCATAGGATGTTTCTCAATCAAAGTAAACCCTAGAGTCACCACCTATGCATGTATCGAGCCTCACCTCACTGGTGCTTTTATAGACTAGCTCTACCCTAGGCCAATTAATGGGTCATCTTAGATGACCACCCTATGTAATCTCTCTCACCATTGACATATCTATCAATGGTGTACCCAAGGTGTTTGTTGCTCCTCCTACTATGGTTCTGGCTATGATACCTATGACACTCTTGCATTCATGTCCATACCCTCTCTAGCTATTAGCTATCATGATCAACTAGTCCATGGTCTCACACACCATGGTCTAATCTTTAGTCTCTTGATTGACACTCCTTCTCATCCTCTCCCCCTTGAATCTCTCACATGCCACCAAAATTTAGGCACTAATATATGAGCTATTAGGTGAGGGAGTCCAAACTATCCTAGAAAGCATTCCATCAGCTATAGCTCTACTCACCAGGTATAATATCTTATGATCTACACTCATGTTAACCCTAGTGCCATAGTCACTCAACTCAGCCAAACTATCATAATGTGTGCATAAGGATACCACATGATCTCTCCTCATGTGACCGTCTACAACATTGGCATGTGGGGCATAGCCCACACCACTTGATCCTATCTCCATCTCAAAACCCAAGGCAATTGATCATCAACCACATGGGGAACCCAACTAGCCATTACATCAAAAACCTCTCATATATCCAAACATTTAGTAGTACCACTGGTGTTAGGGTGTGGAGCTAAAAGCTTCAACTGTTTGTAGACACAAGAAGAGGACGCTGAAGAACTAGAAGCACCAGCATCGGCAGCATGACTGACGTCGGTCAGATGCAGTGTAAAAGGAAACCGGCGACGACAGGATGTCAGCCGACATCGGTAGCACCAGGCAAGCAGGGACCGATGTCGGTCACCTGTGTATTTCCAAAACTGCTGTTGACGAATAGTCAGTTAAGTGAAGCGAGTGTTTGCATGTCAAATGACTAATTATAGTCATGAGCTGCATGTCTAATTATTGTAGTTAGATTTCTATTTTTGTAAGCATGGGATCCTATTTAAAGACCCATAAGGCATGTATTGTAATTATCAAGTAGGCAAGTAAAAGCATTGAAGCAAGCAAGGTCAAGGAGATCTACAGGTGTAAGGTCAAGGAGATCAGTTGAAGCATTCAAGGAGGGATAGCAACTCAGGTTGTAGAGTTGGTTTCGTGTTGAGAAAGAGAGAGAGGGAAGAAGGTCTTGAGGTGTGGCAAGCCTTTGAGGTGGAGGAAGAAGTGGCATCTTCCTTATTGTATTTTATTCTAGTAATATTTAATATAAGAGTGTGTATTGTCTCTCAAATTCTTTGCTGTCTCAAGTTTCTAGTTACTTTATCATTCTGGTATAATTCTGTGTTTAATTGCTTATAAGAAAGTAATCAATTGTGCTTTCGTTGGATAAGGGGTCACCTAACAGTTGGTATCAGAGCATATTGATTGTTGTAGGTATCCTGACAAGTGACAAGTGGTATCAGAGCTATGGTTTGTAGGAAGCAGGTTATTGTTTTTTGATTACAAGTCATTCACAGGGTTTTCTGATTGAGTGGGAGTTTAGCAATGGCAGAAGAAAGTAAGCTACGAATGGAGAAGTTTAACGGCAAGAATTATCAACATTGGAGGATGCAAATTGAGGACTATCTGTATCAGAAGGATTTGTACTTACCATTGGGTGGGGTTGCATGCAAGCCCACAGATATGAAGGATGAAGAATGGAGTGTTCTTGATCGGAAGGCTCTCGGTTTTATAAGGTTGAGCCTTGCATCGTCTGTGATTTCTAGCTTATCATAGTGCAAGACAATGGAAGAGTTGATAAAGTCCTTGGCAAATTTATACGAAAAGCCCTCGACTTCTAATAAGGTATATCTTATGAAGCAGCTATTTACTTTGCAAATGCAGGAAGGTGGATCGGTACATACTCATCTCAGTGATTTCCATGGTTTGGTAAACCAATTAGCTTCAGTCAATATTGTTTTTGATGATGAGGTAAAGGCTCTCTTGATTTTATGTTCTTTGCCTGAAAGTTGGGACGGTTTGGTTATGGTAGTAAGTAATTCTGCATCTGCTTCTAAAATTTTAAAAGTTGATGATGTTGTGAGTGTGATCTTGAATGAAGAAATACGCAGGAGAAGCACAGGTGAATCATCAGGGAATGCTCTAAGTGCAAAAAGCAGGGGAAGGCAAAGGGAGAAGGTTGAGCAAGGGAAATCAAGGTCGGGAAGGAGATCCGAGTCTAAAGGTATTACCTGCTGGTTTTGTGGAAAGAAAGGACATACAAAGAAGGAGTGTTGGTTGAGAGATAAAGAGAATCAACATGCAGGTACTGAAGAAGCAAAGGATGCAAATATTGTGGTACAGGATGCTCTCATACTTTCTTTGGATAGTCAGGTAGGATCATAGATTTTAGATTCTGGTTCATCTTTTCATGCATCCCCAAACAGAGATTTTTTTCATGAGTATGAACATGGAGACTTTGGAGTGCTCTATTTAGGGGATGGTACGCCTTGTCAGATAGTTGGCAAAGGGAAAGTGTAGCTGAGATTGCAGATTGACAACACATGGGTGTTGAAAGAGGTCATGCATGTTCCAATTCTGAAGCAGAGTCTGATTTTTGTAGGAAGGTTGGGAGATGAGGGATGCACAATAACCCTCACAGCAGACTCTTGGAAGGTTACCAAGGGAGCACTTGTTCTAGCAAGAGGTAAGAAAGTAGGTACTCTTTATCTACCTACTTGTATTACTGATTCTACTTTTGGTGTAGATTCAAAGATGTGGTCTAATAGGCTTGGTCACGTGAATAAGAAGGGAATGGACGTTCTTGAATCGAAAGGTATGTGTTCAGATTCAAAAAGCATAGATAGAGTTCATTGTAGAAAAAGGAAATTTGATGCTTTTGATAGGAACAAAGAAGCCTTGGTGTTTATGGAGGAGATGAAGGATAGAGATCAGTCACAGGGGCTGAATAAATCTGAGTAGGGCAGCATGGACAGAGGTTTGATCCAAGAAGAGCTCACAGATGAAAATTTCATCACTTACAGGAACACATAGACGCCGATGTCGGTCACATGGAACCAACGTCAATCAGCCAGATACCGACATCGGTCATGTGCAGACTAGCAGGGTCGGTAGGTCAGGCAGGAGAAGTCTGACGTTGGTCATAAGGACCGACGTCGGCAGGGGGGACGCTGGCGTTGGCCAAGGAAATGACGTTGGTAGTCAGGGTCAGTGTAGGGAACCGACATCAGTCGGGAGCAGACTGGAAGATGGCCGAGATCGGTCACTAGAACGGATGATGGGTGGACAACTAGCTGTCAAGGAGTCTCAAACACCCATATGGAGGTCAGAAATGGTAAGTAAACCTCATATTCGTTGTTCACCTTCTTTATATTGCTTACTGATAGTCAAGAACTAGGAAGATGGAAGTAGCAATGCAGGTAGAATCCAGAAACAGTGGGAGCTTGACATGGATGAGGAGTGTGAGTCCTTGGAGAAGAACCAAACAGGTATTTGTTGGTAGAGTTGTTAGCTGGAAGGAAGCACTGGATAGAGGGATGGATTCCCGTTTTAGAGAAGAGAGTGGATGGACATGTGAGATAGAAGGCTATGGTATATGGTTTTGTTTAGGCTGTAGGCAATGGAGGTTTGACCGTTGTATTTTATCTTTACCAGTTGGATAATATTAGCTACATTATCCTGTTACTGTATTGTGTTACTTGTTGCAGGGTTTCATATACAGGGAGTTTTCTGAGCTAAGGGTAGAGTTGGTTCAGAAGTATGTCATGAATAATTTGGGAGCAACAAAATTCCTTTGGCATAAGTGACAGGTTCAGCATCACAGGTTTCAGTGGTGGTTGGTCTTCAAGAGTGACTTTGAAGAGGGATACAGAGCCTAAGGAACAAAATAGATGGTGTACAGGTACAGGTACAAGTTATAGCTATTTATCTCCAAGTGGGAGATTGTTAGGGTGTGGAGCTAAAAGCTTCAACTGTTTGCAGACACAAGAAGAGGATGCTAAAGAACTAGAAGCATTGGCATTGGCAACATGACCGACATCGATCAGATGCAGTGCAAAAGGAAACTGGTGATGGCAGGATGTCAGCCGACGTCGATAGCACTAGGCAAGTAGGGACTGACATCGGTCACCTATGTATTTCCAGAACTACTGTTGACGAACAGTCAGTTAAGTGAAGCGAGTGTTTGCATGTCAAATGACTAATTATAGTCACAAGCTGCGTGTCTAGTTATTGTAGTTAGATTTCTATTTTTGTAAGCATGGGATCCTATTTAAAGACCCATAAGGCATGTATTGTAATTATCAAGTAGGCAAGTAAAAGCATTGAAGCAAGCAAGGTCAAGGAGATCTACAGGTGTAAGGTCAAGGAGATCAGCTGAAGCATTCAAGGAGGGATAACAACTCAGGTTGTAGAGTTGGTTTCGTGTTGAGCAAGAGAGAGAGGGAAGAAGGTATTGAGGTGTGGTAAGCCTTTGAGGTGGAGGAAGAAGTGGCATCTTCCTTATTGTATTTTCTTCTAGTAATATTTAATACAAGAGTGTGTATTATCTCTCAAATTCTTTGCTGTCTCAAGTTTCTAGTTACTTTATCATTCTGGTATAATTCCGTGTTTAATTTCTTATAAGAAAGTAATCAATTGTGTTTCCATTGGATAAGGGGTCACCTAACAGTTGGTATCAGAGCATATTGATTGTTGTAGGTATCCTGATAAGTGACAACTGGTCCCATGGTCTTTTACCCTTTAGAAAACATCCCATACATATCATGCATGAACAAAAACTAGATGATATAACCCAAGTCATAGAGTGCCCCCTGATCCAATACAGAATGACACAAGGCTATCACATACAATGGTACCTCATTATCTAACATGTGTCATAACACTCATGCTATCACAAGCCCTATCATAGCCTTTCAAATATCTAAAATCTGTGCAATATACATATTAAACAAACTCACCGTTAATCTTAAGTAAATCTTATTCGAGGACATTGCCCATTGGGCTAATGTTCACCTCTCTTCCTAATCATCTGATATCCCTATGATCACTGGTGTCCCCCTATAGGAAGTCTAAGCAATGCATGGACATCCTCCAAAGTGATACCAACCTTTATGGTATCCCCATCCAACACTTGTCTAAATGTATTGGTTAACATTCCCAAACTCCTATGAACATGACCTCAAGATCAATAATATAAGGGATCCATCACATCTCCATGATGCCTCCCAACCCCAACACAACCAATCTATATCTGTCTACATTCATTAGATGGTCTAATAGATCTGGTAGCCATGATGCATCCACTAATCACCAAAATCTCTGGTATCTCTGCATAAATCAAACACCAAAAGATGTATTAGACCTCTATGTCACTCATAATTAAAATACACTTGTTTTAATTTCAAAAAAATAAACTAATTTTTCCTTAATTTATTCATTTTTACCAATTTGACTTATCTTCAACTAAATTGGCCATTTTAGTACTAATTTGGCCACCCTATGGCTTAATAATACTATATCGACCATATTCCTTCATTTTAGTACTATATCAGCCACTTAAAAACCAAGTTAGCCCTATAGTACTAAATTGACCCCTTAGACTTAACAAACTAAGTAATCCTTTATTTTCCCTTAGTAGTACTAAGTCGGCCACTTAGCAAACATACTAAGTTTGTCATGTTTTACTATGTCAATTTATTTCCCAAATAAACTAAGTCAGCCATGACCTACTAGGTTATCCCATTTAGAATTTTGTTTTCTACCAGTTAGGTTGACCCAGTCGACCTTATTCTTTCAATGCAATGAATTTTTGACCCATTGTAATAAATGACTTAATCATTTATTACTCTGGTCCCTTCTTACCTAGTACCTTGTTTGACCCCTAGTGTCCTTAAAAAATTCCTAGGGTTCATTTCAGTATCTATATTTGGTCTAATTAACAAATTTATATAAAAAATTTATTTTCAAATAAAAACTTTTAATGAGTTGCTTACCTGTGTTGCACTTGTTATGACCACTATGTTTTTTCCCCATCTCAGCTGTTGTCTCCTCACCATCTTGGATCTCTAGGTTCTCAATAGGTTTATCAGATATCTATTTTTATTAGAATAGTAAATAATAGAAAATGAATTCTTTTTCACCCTATTTATATTTACTATTTAAAATTATTTACCCTTAAAAAATTTATCGTCAAATTACTTATTTTGATCATATCTTTGTTTCTACTCACTAGTTTTACAAATCATAAAAAGTTCTAGAATCCTGATGTCATAGAGAATATTTTAACTATATATGCCTATGTTACAAATTTTTTGGTTTTCACTCTTTTTCACTAATCTCTATAGGTTTTCCTAATGTTCTACACATTGGATGCTTTCACATCACTCACATTTACTTCTTTATCTACAACACTAAGTTAAGTAAAGGTATGTGTTTTTCAATTCTATCCTTTTATTTATCTTATTTGATCCTTAATACACTTTATTTAGAATCAACATTATTTGTCGTCAGGTTCTATTTCCAAAGCACCATCCTTTGTTTCACTTATATGACATGTGATGAGCTTCAAGTGGGGCATATGTATACACATAATATTTTCAAAATTTTATCAATTAATGATGCTTTCTATCTTGTAGAAACCCATAGAGTCTCAATCTCTCTGAGTACATGCCTTAAGGGGTGGGTATATGATTAGTGCTTCATAGGATTTTTGTCCCTTTTTCCACTTGTTATCTACATACTTATATCCTAAAAACCATTCCCCTAAGCTTAGCCTTATCTTTTGCATACTCCTCTAGCCCTTTACCACCTTCATTAGCCCTTTTCCTAACCTAAAACCTCTTTTGATAGTTTACATGACTATGTTGACTGTGTCAACATTGTACTCTTATTGACAAAACTTAGTTAGGGTCTAGGTCGGCACCTAGCCAACCTAGTCCATGACCTAGTGAGTTTTTGTCAATAATGACTAGGTTAACCCAAACAAATAAAACTTTCAGAAGGGTTTATTGTTAGATCTACCTATATATACATAATAATTTCACCATTTATAAGGGAAGAGAAGAAGTAAGATATATTGTGCATCTGCTTATCCACCATTCTACTTGAGGAAAAAGCTTAAGGTTTTATATTTTTTTTGGAGATACATATCTTGTGGAGAATTCTTTTGGATGCATTGATAGGTTGTGTAACCTAGAGCTTATTTATCCTTGTCATCCTTACATACCATAATAACCTCTTGTGAATCACCTTGGGCAAGGGAGAGATTGAGGCTTAGGGGGTTCGTCTTCAAAGGTAAGTATTCCTTACTTTGTTCTTCTTTTGTAAGAGTAAATAGATATGCATTTGCACTTATCTTTCATGCATTAGGATTCTGTATACATTGACATGAGTATATGTCTTCTATGCATGCTTAATTTTAGTGTTTATTACCCCCACTTTGTGCCATAAGCTTTGGTGAGCACTAAATTAGATTTTTGATTTACTTATTATTAGTATAGTGAATATGAAAACATAAGACTTAGTTAGGGTTATTGCATGATTTTTCTTGACTAGAGGCTTTGGAACCCTCCTTATTAATATTATTATGATAAGAGATCCCCTAATTTGGTCTAGTGGATCCATATTGGTCATGTTCTTGATTATCTAATGTATCCTCAATTAGAAGTGTAAGTAGGATCTATCTTCTTTGAGCTAGGATTGATTTTTAGATTTAATGCATTTCTCATTGCATACTCTTATTTTACTCTTCTCAGGCCTTATCTAATAGTACTAGGATGACTTGGTTGACTTTATACTCTTATTGTTTCCTTTACTATGCTTAGCTCTCCTATCTATCTGCCTTAGTTCTCTATTTTTATTATTTAGCATTCTATTTATTTCCTCAAATCATAATGAAGTCCCCTATTAGAATTTTCTTAGACAACTCAAATCCATTTAGACATTGTATGGGATATTCATTTCTCCCTCTATTTTCTTCCCAAGATAACCCTCACTCTTGGATCACTTCTTCCCCTCATTTGTCTATGGATTGTAACATGGTTTAAATCACACCTTAAGATGAAGTAGGTGGATCTGATCCTTTTTTTTACCTATCAAGACAATTCTCATCTTCAAGCTTTACAACATAATTTGGGAGCAATTGATACAAGTCTATCCAACAATCTCACTGGTAATCCACCTTCCAACAACCCTCCCCCCAATACCAATATGGGGAGTTCTCCTACAAATACCAACCTGTTAATTAATATGACTCAAATTCTTGCACAAGTCATACAACAAATGAACATAATGCAAACTTATAAAACCTCTTAAATGATGTAATTACAATGTCATTTACTCAACATGGCTAATCAACCTCGTATTTTCAATCCTCAAGCCAATCCAATTTTTTTTCCTCCACCTCTTAGATATGCCTTAGGAAATGTTATTCCTCAACCTATTATGAATAACAAAATGATTCAAAATGTCCAAAATGATCCTTTAGCTCCTTTTATCATGTCTATTTATATTGGTAATATATCTCCAACTATCAAATATGATGGGACTAAAGACCCTGCATCCTTTATCAAAGGCTTTGGTAATATTTATAGAGTAGATCTAAATTAATACTTTCATCACAACTAAACTTCTAGTTAAAAAATTTATTGGTGATATATTATAATAGTATAACGATCTTCCCCAATATTCCATTTGGCATCTTGAGGATTTAGTCAATCCTCTAGTTAATGAGTTTCAACATAATGACCTTCCCAAAAATTGCCTTAGCCATTTCATTAATGCTAAGCAATCTCCCATCGAATCAGCTCATGATTTTATCAAACAATGTAAATCTTTGGCCCATAAAGCCAACCATAACATGACTGATGACAATTTATTCAAACTCTTTATAATAATTCTAACTCCTTCACTTTAATATAAGATTCATACTTTTGCTCTTCAAATTATTAACGAAGCTCTTGACCAAGCTAAATGTCAAGACTTCTTCATGAAGCAATTTGAACCTAATACCAAATTCCTTAAAGGATATTTTCAAACTTATACCAATGCCATTACTGGTAATACTCCTCAAACTAAATGAGGAGTTGCTAAAGCCAACATTCACCCATCTTCTCACATACCAATAATTATGCAATAAATGAAATCATTTTTATTGCTCTTTAAACCCTTTAATTATTCTAATAATCCTCATAAGTGGTATGACCCTAATCAATTCTATTGGTTCCACACCAACATTGGTTATTCCCATGAAACTTGTTGAAGGATTACTAAATTTGTTGTCTCCTACATTTTTGGTGATTCCTTAAATCACAAAGCCATGATCCAACTTCATCACCAAGAGTAAAACATCACTTCTCAAAAATGACAAGCTCCCAAAGCTTCTTATTATAATAACTAAAAATATTATTCTACATCTAATCATTAACTAAATACCAAGGATGTTTGTGCTATTGATTCCAAATATGACCAATATTACAAAAATTCTCAATATGTTAATGCAACTAAGGTCAATTATCATCACAAAATAGCTCACAAAGATCTTATCACAAAACCTAATAAACCTTATTTGGAAGAACAACTTCTCAAAGATACTAAAACTACTCATTTAGCTTTAGAAGCCCATGAGAAACCACCTCCTTCTTTCGAACCCCCAATAACTTCCATTCCTTCAAAATCTACCTTACCTTCAAAAACTCGCTTTGGTTCTTCTAAATCCCATTGGAACTTTTTCAAAGAACTTAACTCCATGCCTTACAATATTCCACTTATGGAGTTAGTTCATACTTCCCCTTATCATTGAAAATTCCTCATGCAACAATTATAAGAAATTTAAGAACCATCCTCTATAAATGAAGAATCACCCTCTATTGAGAATCAACCTACCAACAAGTATACCATTGAATCCATGTGTCCTTATTCCAAACCATCCATTGAATTTATTGAAGAGGACATGATTAATGGTGAAATCCTTTTTCATGTTGATGATCCACTACTACTCATTAAAATATCCATTAATACTATCCTTATTCATAAATTTTTAGTTGATGAAGGCTCTGGTATTAATGTGACATCTTTTTGGCTCATCCAACAACTTGGTTATAATAAGGATCATCTCAAGAAAACCCACCTTACTTACCATGTATTTAATAAAACTAATCAAAAGCCACTTGGTTTTATTTGGCTTCCTCTAAAAATCAGACCTAAGATCATTTGAACTAAACTTATGGTCCTTGATTTTCCCCTATCTTATAACATACTCCTCGGTTACCCTTGGAATCATATAATGAGGGCCATCACCTCTTCTAGTAGCCAATGCATTACATTCCTACATAATGGTAAATGGTATAATCATGAAGCTAATCTCAACCCCTGGAGTATTTAATTTCCTAATCTAAAATTTCAATATCACATTACTACCATTCCTACCTTAAATAGTGCTCTCTTTCCTAAATTCATCAACATCAATCTAGACTTACAAGCCACTCTTGTTGATTCAGATGATGATGAACCTAATGAATTACAACATACTTGAAACACTACTAAGCTACATCCTTACATCTTAGAGTGACTTCCTCCTTTTTTATTACTTCATGATCACACTATTCCTCTCATTAATGAGATCACTAATTTTACCCTTCCATGCAATGCTTAGGAATATTTTTACCCAAAATATGCCTTCACATGCAATGATTTTGGAGTGGCCAAATTATTCCAAGATCCTCTAATCATGTCTCCACAAAAGTTTAGTGCCCTTAGAATTTCACCTTCTAAAACTCCCCTTGAATCTCAAGCATGTACCATTTCTCCAACCTATGGTGATAACTACATCATGGTCCAGGCTCAATCTTGAGACTTGGATGTTCAACATTATTAGAAAAATTTAGCTTGAATACATACTTTCAACTTGGATGTTCACACAATTTTCATGGATTTTGAATTAGATCCCAAAGGTCATGTACCTCCTACTAATGCTCCACTTCTTGATACTCCTTGGGTGGTCAAACAAATCTTACCTTTCAAACCTCCATATATTCTTGCATCTTTTTTACCACCTATCGATCCCATCATTTCATCCAATTTTTCTCCCATCAAAGAAACTAATGACACACCAATCTCATCTGATAAATCTACTCCTCCTATTCCCAAGATTACATTAGATGTTAAGGCCATAGATGTCTATCAAATACATTATAAATATGATCTCAATGGTAATAAAATTATTGATCTCAAAGTAGATACTGAGTATTATGTCCTTCTTCCCACTTTGCCTAATGATGAATTTATTCTTGAATTACTTCATGCTTGAGAACCTCAACTTCCTTGACAACATCACAAACTCAAGAATTTTAAAAATAAAGCCCCTTGTTTCAACAAATTCATCTCTAGCATCAATACTAAAGATAATCCAATTTATTCTTTACCTAAAGCACCATACCACTTTAAATATGGCAATGCTAGGCTTATCGAAGAAATCACTTGTATTTAATATGGTACTCCATCATGCCCTCGACCTATTATAGTTTCTCATGAAATCACACCTACTAAACATGATAAATTTAGATTATTTTTGGTAAATATCATGAGATATTTTCCTAGTCCTATGAGGACATGCCTGGTATTAACCTTAGTATTGTGGTGCATAATATCATCACTTATCTAGACACCAAACCTATGCACTAAAAGTAACAAAAATTTCCACCTGAAGTTTCCACTTTATGTCACAAATAAATTATCAAACTTATTGATGTTAAGTTTATCAAACCTATAGACTAATCCAAATAGGTTTCTAACATAGTCCTCATTTGAAAAAATGTCACTATAGTTATTTGCATTTACATCGATTTACATAATCTTAATCTTGTTTATCTTAAGGATAATTTCCCTCTACCTTCAATAGATTCCATTATCGATTCCAATATTGGTTTTGAAATGTTATCTCTTATGGATGGATTCTTGGGATATAATCAAATTCATATTTCCCCTAAATATCAACATGAGAACACTTTCAACATAAAATGGGGCACCTATTTCTATGTTAAAATGCCCTTCAGACTCAAAAATGCTGGAACTACTTATCAATGAGTAATGACCCATATATTTCATGAACTTATTGAAAAAATTATATAAACCTATGTGGATGACCTCATTGATAAGGCTAAATGCTACAAGACTCACCTTTCTGATCTTGCCATCACATTCGACCATCTTTTAAATATAAAGTTAGTTAGAATCCTTACAAATGCATTTTTGGTGTTACATTTGGTTAATTATCAGGATTCTTAGTTTCTTTCTGTGGTTTGATGTTGACCCTGACAAGATTAACGCTATCATCAACATGCCCATCCCTCGATCAATTCTAGACATTCATACTTATCTTGATAAACTTGGGGAAATTAGATGATTCATCCCCAAAATGTCTTATCATATCTATTCTATCAATTTTCTTCTTAAGAAAGGTAATGCATTAGAATGGAAAAATCCCTATCAAAAATCATTTGATAATATGAAATAATCATTACTTCACCCACCTATTTTTTGTCCTCCTTCAAACAATTGACCTTTGATCCTATATACTTATTCCACACCCATATCAGTTGGGGCAATGCTTTGTCAACAAGATGATATTGGAAGAGAATATGCCATCTACTATATCATCTGAGGCATCATTGATTATGATAAATGTTACATAAAAGTTGAACATGATTTCCTTGCTATATATTTTGTCGCTGAAAAACTTTGACATTATATGCTATATTAGACCTCTTATGTTATCATCCATTTCAATCCCCTTCATCACTTCTTCTCCAAAGCCTTTCTTCATAGAGATAGAATTAGAAAGTGGATGGTCCTTCTCATGGATTTTATCTCTGAATTATTAATAATTTTTTTTGTCAAAATACAAATCATCACTGATCAACTTACCACAACTTCAGTGCCCACTACCAACTACCTTCAAAATAATATTCCCGATGATAATATTCTCTATATTGAAGGTCTAAACCAAGGCATATCCTTTAAATATTACTTTCATAAATTCACTATTGATCTTGAAGTAAGTAATTTTGATAAATCCACTATCCTCCTTGATACTACTCAACTAAAAGTAGTTATCGAAGAACTTCCTAAAATTAATGTTAATTTACACAAGGATGCTTAAACCCTTCACTTTGATGGTGCTAAATGCATTCAAGGAGCTGGAACAAGTTATATTCTTACAATCCCTCTTGGAAAAATCATCCCTTTATATTTTCACCTAACATTTGATGTAACTAATAATATGGTAGAGTATAAAGATTTAATCTTAGGCATGAGAGCTACCCTTGATTTAAATATCCACCACTTACATGATTTAAGTGATTCCTAACTCATTTATTACCAAGTCAATGGTGATTACTAATGCGAAAATGAGAATCTCATATTTTATCATCAAATTACAACTAATCTCACCAAAGTTTCATTTATTTTACCATCGAGCCTATCCCTCAAGATCAAAATTCTATTGCTGATTCCCTCAATTCTTTAACAACTCTTTTTCATCCACACTAAGTTCTTACCAATCCCATTTTTATTATCCAAATAATAAAATATCCATCTTCTATTCAACCAAAATATTCACTTATCTGCCACATTAAGGCCATCACCATTAGACAAAACCCATGGTATAAATATATCATTCAATTTCTAGAACACCAAACTTATCCTCCCAACCTAGTTTCTCATAAAAAGACTCACATTCACACATAAGATTTTAAGTATGTATTTTGATATAACATCCTATATTATCATAATGCTAAAATTACCTTGATCTACTTTGTTATGCAAGATGAGGTTCCTCCTCTTCTTGAATAAGCACATGGGGGCATTTGTGATGGTCACTTTAGTGGACATGCTACAACCCGTAAATGTTTACATATGAGATACTTTTGGCCCACTCTTGAAGAGAATGCCATTAAATTTGACAAAAAAATTACTCCTTTCCAACTTCATGATGATTTAATTCATTCACCTCTAGCCAATCTTGAAACTGTAGAATCTCCATGGCCATTCTCCATGCAGGGATTAAATATCATTGGCAAATTACCTCAATCTCAACATGGGAATGTATTTATAATCACAAACACTAAATATTTTATGAAATGGGTCGAGGCTATGCCCCTCATTAATATCACCAGTACCACCATCTCTAATTTCATCCTCAGTCAAATCATTTACCATTTTGGTGTCCCTCATACTATCATTTCATATAATGGTGGTAATTTCAAAAATAAAGATGTGAAATAGGTGCCAAATTTAAAATCAATCACAAATTATCCACACCCTATCATCCATAATGTAATGGCCAAGATGAGGCCACCAATAAAATTCTTAATAAAATTCTCCAAAAGATAATTTGTGAAACCCACATAGATTGACACCTTCATCTCTACCCTGCTCTTTGGGCCTATCACACTAGCATATGTACTACCACTAGAGCAATGCTATTCTCTCTAGTCTATTATTTTGAATCAGTTATTTCATTAGAATTTGATCTTCCCTCTCTTCTTATATCTCTTCATGGTATCATACCTGATGAATAATTATGTGAAGCTTGCCTTCATGCTCTTGATCTGCTTAATGAACACCATCTTTTTACTTTGCAACACAATCACCAATACAAGGCTCATATTCCAAACAACATAACAAAAAAGATAAAGTTCACACATTTAATGTTGGTGATCTTATCCATTAGACTACACTCATGATAAAGAAGGTAAATATACCCAAAAATGGTGGGGCCCCTATTTAGTCAAAGATATTCTTGGTCTAAGTACCTATTGCCTTCAAACCATTGAAGGCCATATTTTCAAAGATCCCACCAATGCATAATTCTTCAAGAAGTATTTTGCCTAATCCTTCCATTATTTTCATGCTTTATATATGCTATCTATCTAACACTTTTTTACAGGATACTTACATAGGTCTCACCCTCTGTAGTAGTTTTTTCTTTTCATAAACCTTAGTCCTTCCTTTTGGTCTTTTGGTTTCCCCTTTTCTTCATGAGTTGCATTGTAAAACCACAGATAGGACCTAGTCTTCCTCATGATGTACTTTATCTTTTTTATTTTCTCACTTTGCAAATACTTTTTAGCAGCCCTTAGGTTTCTCTTTTGTGAGTTGTAGTGTAAGACCATGGATAAGATCTGTTCTTCCTCACAAATACCATCTTTTTCTTATCTCATTTATTTTTCACATACTTTATACACCCCCTTGGGTTTCTTTTTTATGAGTTATAGTGGAAGACCATAGATAAGACTTGGCCTTCCTCATAAAATCACCATCTTTTAATTCATTTTCTAGAATGTGTTTTGAAAATGGTTATGAGTTCTTGATCCTTTATTTTCAAACTTCTACTTTTGATTCTCTTGTAGATAAAAATTTGCATAACAAACTATGCTAGCATGTTTTCCTACATTTCTCTCATTATTATGATAAGGAAGCACACTTTATTGAATACCCTTTTCACCCTTGGTCACATTTTTTATGATTTGAAGTAATTCAAATTGTTTCATATTTCATTCCTCTTGATTTCCTTTCCTTTCACTCCACATTAGATAAAACAAGGTCGAAGTCAAGATAACAACTTTTCCCCTAGATTTATGAGATTCTTAAACACCATGCTCTTTGAATTCTCTCTCTTATAAACCAAGTCCAAAGTATTCAAATAAAATTCATCTTTAGCACACGTGTTTTCTTTTCCAAATCCATATGAAGGAGGAATAAAAAAAGCCATCAAGAAGGTTAAAATCCAAATCATTTGAAACAAAAGGAATTGATATACAAAAGTCAACATACAAATCTTAAAAGTCAAAATCATACCAAAAGACATGATTAAAATCACATCTCCTATCTCTAATCAAAACTCAAACTCCATAGTTGGCCTCACAAAAGAGTCGAGGTCTATTGGAGTGTGGTAGGCTAGTAGATTGGAATAGGAGAATTCAATAAACTCTATGGTGCTACCTAATTTCTCACACAAGTACCTAATCTTTGTAGTAGATCGACAGATATGTAAGGGGTCCTAAGGAATGGGGAACACATTATGGAAAGGTAGGTGAATTTTAATTTTCATGCATATATCCTTCATGAGATGATCTACATATTTCATTTATTGACCTAAGACTTGTGTGGCTATGAGATGTTATTTAGAGTCCTTAATGTCGATAGTCCTCTTCTTTTGAAAAAATTAATTTGAGTGTCTTGAATTTGATAAAGAGTTCCTCCACCTTGGTTTTTACTTCATACTTCCCTTTACCCATTTCATTTCTTCCTTGACAGGCATGTGTGAATCTAAATCTGTTTTCCCTATTTGATCTACTTCATTCTTTTTCACATCTTAAAAACATGCTAGCATTACTTTATTTCAATTTTATCTACCCTTAAAATAAAACAATATGCTTGAGTGACTATGGATTACTTTCTTTACACCGTGACTCTACATTTATGGATGTGCCTTGATTTCTTTTGTCATTTATCATTGTTGTACTACCCTCTTTGTGGATACCTGAGTCCATTTCTACTTTCACGTACTTTTTCCATTTTTGAGTGAGGTTGGATTGTTACTTATCACTCACCAATGTTATTTTCCTTTTTATTCACCTTTTTCCATTGATGATTGAGTCAGGACTATTACTACTCAGTCATCAATGTTGTTTCACCAATTTTACTTGCTTATCTTTGTTTAAGTAAAGATTGTTATTGATTTCACATTGATGTTTGATTACCATATTTTTGACATATATCCTTGGTTTGACTTGGTGAGAGTTTGCCTTTCATACTCAAGGTTTACCTATTTAAGTTTTCCAGTCTTTAGTAGCCTTGGATTTTTAGTTACTTGATTTACTCTAAAGTTTGACTCGGTCATTTGGTCTAACATAAAACTTGTCATCCCATCCACATAGCATCAATTATCTTGGCTTTCTTACATTTGTTTATTTTTCTCCTTAATTTTGTATCCTTGGGTTTGTCATAAGTAGTCTCTATTCTCTCCATGATCAAAATTATAAACACAACAGACAACCATCCAATAATAAAGGTAAGTCAAAGTGCACATTACATTTACTTTTAATTTATTTCCCTTTCCATCATTTACATTTTAGTTATTTTATGCTTTAAAATACTATAATTTTTTAAGCCTTAACATTATGTGTCACTATGTTCTTTCTCGAAGCACCATCGTCTATTGCACCTAAGTGACATATGATGAGATTCGAGTGGGGCATATGTATACACACAATATTTTCACACTTTATCAATTACTGATGTTTTCTATCTTGTAGGAATCCATTGAGCCTTAATCTCTCTAAGTGCACACCCTAAGGGGTACACAAAGAAATGGATGGATAGACCATTGGTTATTTTTAAGATTGTTGTCCCTTATTTTCACTTATTACCAATCCAACTAGCTCTTAAAAACATTCCCCTAAGCTTTGCCTCCTATTTTACACACGCTAGTCTTTTACCACCTTTATTATCCATTTTCCTAACCTAAACTATTTATGATATTTTACATGACTATGTTGACTGTGTCAACCTTGCATTCTTATTGAAAAAACTTATTAAGGGTCTAGGTCAGCCTTTGGTCGACCTAGTCCATGACCTAGTGAGTTTTTGTCAATTATGATACTAGGTCGACTAGTTCAATCTTATCGGTTGAAACTTTTGAAAGGGTTTAGGGTTAGATAAAAATATATAAACACATTCATTTGACCATTTCTATAAGACAATAGGAGTTATTATTCATTTACATTTCTTTATAATATGATCTTCCATAATTCTACTTGAGGAGTCTTAGCTTAGGGTTTCTACTTGGATAAGAATCTATACTTATGGAAAAGTCTTGGATGTTTTGGCATTTATTAGTGATCCTGACAAACCACAAAAACCTCTTGTGAAGTACTTTTGGCCAAGGGAGAGATTGAGTCTTGATGGGTTCATCTTCCAAGTAAGTATGTCTAACTTTTCTCCTCTCTTTAGTAGATATAAGTAACATAAGTGATGGCTTTTGAATAATATTTTCTCTCCATGTATTAGGGTTTTACCTATACATAGCTTAATTAGGAATCTCATATGCATGTTTAATTTTATTATTTATCACCCCCACTTTGTGCCACAATATTTGGTGAGCACTAGATTAGATTTTAGATTTAATTATTATTAGTTTAGTGAATATGAAAACATAGGACCTAGTTAGGGTTAATGTGTAGTTTTGCTTGACTGGAGGCTTTGGAACCCTCCCTAGTGATATTATTTATGGTAAGATATCACTTAATCAAGTCTAATGAATCCATATTAGTCATGACTCTGATTATCTAATGTATCCCCAATCGTAAGTGTAAGTAGGATCTATCTTCTTTGAGCTAGGATTGATTTATAAATTTGATGCATTTCCTAGTGCACACATAATATTCTACCATTAACACTTACAATTACCATGTATTCTTTAGTTTCACTATATTTTGAGATGAAGCTCATATTTATTGTAACATTTTTGATACCTATAATGACCAATCAACGTAGTGCATATGCATTATTTGATTTCATAAAATCATGTATTGTGATATATGGAGTGAGTTCACACTCCTTACATACAATTATAATGTTTTTCATAGTTGATTTCATGTTCAAGACAATACAACACCTAACATCACCTTTTTCATATTGACTTATATTTTTTTATTGTAAACTCTATGATACAAAGACTATTACCAGCCGAAAATTGGGGCAAGAACTTGTCAATTAATTTGTTGTTGATATTGACAATTATTATCAATTGACCAAATTTGTCAACAAGGTCTGCATGCACTATTTATACTTTCGATGGTGAATTTGGATTCTTTATGAAACCAAGACCATAGAAAATCAATACATCACCTTCAAAAACACTTCCATTTTTTTATTAAGAGGTCAAAAATTGAAACTGATATGTTTTGCCATGTATTTGTACTGCAACAATAGTTTTGAAATTGAAGCCATGAATACAAATATTTTATATTATTGTATAATGACATTTATTTATTTATTTCAGTCAAAAAACTAAAATCCATCATAAGTTCAATGCAAAAAAATAATAGACTGCTTGTTATGGATGTCATTGCCCCATAACAAGCCATGCAAATAGAAAAATTACCATTTTTTTGGTCTCTATTGCTTTATTTCTATTTCTATCTCTATACTTTGTTTCTCTAATTCTATTTGCTGATCAATATTTAATTGGTTTGCCTTTGTTTACTGGTTGATATTTGCTTCCACTCCCATATCCAGTTTTATGTTTATGGTACAAAAACATTATTAACATCTTAGATTTTGAAAATTTTAAAGAGAAAAAAATGAAACAAAAAGAAATTATCAGTAAGCAAAAAAAAAAGCTATGACAACTAAAAATAAAATATTACCAATTTGTCACTTTCATTTCTCCTATTTGTACATCTTGCTCAATGTATTTGGCTGGATCCATATCCACCTTCCTTGATACATTTTTTAAAATTTCATAAATATTTTTTGATTCAAAGATGAAAAAAAGAACAAAAAGAAAACAATGCATAATAAAAATGTTGTATTTTGTTTATTGATCTGTGTATTTCTTTGTTTACATGTATAGTTTTATCTATGGATTATAAAAAAATATTTTATATATTTTATATGTGATATTGCTAATTGAAAAACAATAATAAAATAATGAACATCCAAAAATAATAACCCGTGTTGTCTGCAAACAAAGTATTACCATTCTAGCATGTTTTATCATGCAATTTATGTTTATTAAATAATGAACATGCCTAGCTCTATATCCAATCGTTTTAAAATTTTTTTCAATTGAAAAAATAGTTTATGATTGCATACAAATGCAAATACAATGGACCCAATGCATAATGCAAGTGGCATGCAACACTATTTTTGTACGAAAGTTTTTTTTTCTCTTTTCTGCTTTAATTTGCTATTGATTATCGATAGTGTCAAATTCCATTTTACAGTTATACTTAACATATGGAAATGACATTGCACAAGGTAAACAATGATTTTTTATGTCTTTGTAAAGTCACTATTATTATTTTGTCAAAAAAACTCAAAGGCACCCTACATGATGGTCTATCCAATAAGCATCACAAACACTGAATCAAGTATTTTGGATATTTACATTTGTCCAAAAGTGATCTATTAAAGTAAATAAATTTTTTATTAGCATATTTGATATCAAATAATAACCATGCCTATGCATTATTTTTAAAAGTCATTGTCTAGATATTGTTTACTAAAGCATATCAATATTGAAGTCACCAACAACTATAGTATTAGTTTAGGTGGCAATCCATCAATTGTTGTTTCTATAAATGTAAATACATCATCTATTAGTGAATTCCACCAAGTAAATATTTATTATCCATATTGGTGTATTTAAATATGATATATCATGTGTCATAGCCTCCATGTTTGGTGTAGTAAATACTTTGTTGTTTCTTAATACAATGTTTTTTATAAAGCATGACATTATCCCATGCACATCCATTGATAGGTGACAGTCAAAATTTTATGTAAGAACCAAAGCATTTTTTATTGGTATAGTTATTGTTTGTTGGAAACATAAAATTTTTACATCCATAAGTTCATAGTCATGTTTGATGCATTCTAGATGCAATCGCAAACTCCATGTATTCAATGAGAAAATAGTGAGGCTATTACATGTTTCAGGAACATTTAAAAAAAGTGGTAGCCATTTTTCATAAATTTTTGGTCTTTGCATCTCAACATTTACTTTATTGCACATCACAAAGTTATTGGGTTCTAACTTATTCACAAGATACAATGATTTAATATTTTTTACTTGTGAAAGTGCATTATAGACAAGTCCATGCCATTTGACACTGGTAGGATCAAATGCTAATGCTTATATTATAATCCATTATGATCTATGTATTATTCAAACACATGATATTTAAATTGGAAACTATTCATGTATGGTGGCTATAGTTTTTAATGTAAACTTTCCTTGAGATTATTGTTATTGGAGTTCAATTTTCAGCAATCTAGTCATTGTAAAAGATCTGCATTTTTTTGCATTGCAATGCTCCAATTTTAATGTCATTGAATTGTATCCAAACTATCTATATTTTTCCAAGTGTATAATGCTTGATAATTCCATCAACACCATTCACTAATCCATCTTGTATATCATAGTTTACACTAATCAATTTACCAATATGTTCAATTTCAAAAAAATTGTATCAAACAAGTAATTCTTTTCATTATTTGTAATGATTTCATCAGATAAATTCATATTTTTCTTAACAATATTCAATGTATAAGTCTATCCATTGACAAGTGCAAGCATTTTTGCATAATGTTTTTTAATATCATCATTCTTGTGAAACAAGAATGGAAATGTTGATTCATAAGGAGGAGATATATAACATACATTATTCAAGTATTCAATGTCTGATATTGTTTGCTAATAAGTTTTGATGTGGTTCAAGATGGAAATAGATTGAATATCACTTTGATGAATGACTTATCAAAGCTACAAGAATTTTACATTGTCAAGTGAAAAAGTGTATGAAGTTGTTACTCCATTCAATACCGATTCTTTAAAAATCCATCTATCTCAAATAGGACCTATTGGTAAAAATCATCGACAAATATAACATATATCTTTATAAATAGATTTGTGGGTGTATGCATTATCTATCAAATTATTTTATCAATATTACAAAGTATTTGACTTCCTAGTAAAGATATTTCATCAATAAAAAATACATGCAATTGTTGATAGCATTTGATCAATGTATCCAAAGTGTTTGAATCCAATAGAAACATCTGGATAGATGTATATGGAAGATGAAAAATAAAGTGTGCAGTCAGGCCATTTGCATTATATGTCACTTTGATAGTGTATGCAATAATCAGTTTTTTAATTTTCAAATGATCACTTTCAAATTCTTTGTTGTAGATGTGCACCAAAGTTTCATATATCAATTTCATAGTAAATATTTTTTTTGTACCTATTCTTCCTGTTAATAACAAATAGATTGGATTATTTGGCTCTAGCACTTTTTTGATTGGAATGTCCTTCACAATCACTTCATTTTATCTATTCATTTACTTTCTCAATTTTAGGTATTCTTCTCTACCCATAACAAAGTATGTTTGGCTGTCTAATTTTTTTTGAATGTTGAGCATCAATTAATTTATGATTTATTATGCAATGTAAATCAGAGCCTATGTCATATGCATGGAATTTTTTCTTGATTTGATCACTCTTTCTATCCTCAACAATAGCAAATAATGAGTCAGAAGCAATATCTATATTCTCTACAGTAATGTCAATGTCGCCAACTTTGTTACCGACTTTGCAATAAACATGCTCTCTATCCTTGTTACTTATTTTTTATGAACAAGGTATGCATCACTCCACATGTTAAAGTTTTTATTTAACACATATTCATTGTCATGATAATGTATAAATAACATAACATTTTATCTATAATAGTTTCAATATCTACATGGATATTGTATCTGGCATGTCATATGATGCATGATTTTTTACATTTCTTGTTATTTGCATATTTACCCAAGCAATAACCAATAAATTCAGCCAAGCATATATGTTCTAAGTACATTAGTCTTGAAACATATTTATCTATAGGAGAAGCACATATTACATCCTCTGAAGTGTTTGGATCTTATGATAATAGCTTTGGACTTTTCAAAATGTAAGTTCTTTTTGCCTTTGGCGATGTGTTTAAGAAAATTATTTTCCATGAACTATGATGTAAAGGCAACAATAATACAATGTGAATGACTTATTGACTAGACATTTATTGATGTTACATGAGTGAATTCCCTAATTTTATTATAGATTACAATTTATCATCATTGTTATGGATAGTTTCAACACACACTTTCTTAAATGCATTTGTTAGTGTATGATCAAATTTTGTCATATAAGAGAAATAATATGTTGCAACAACATATACATTAAGAATGAATTATGTATCTGTGTTAGCATACCGTAATGTTGGGAGTTTTTTGTGAATGAATTTACCCAAGCATTAGATGGATGTCTTTTTAGCATTATAATTAGATATGAAATACACGATTGCAATGAGAGTATGTACTATATTTTAGATAAGTTTGTATCTTGAAAAAACATATGGAATGTTGTATTTACTATATTATTTTAGCTCAAGTTGAGAAAAATTCTTGTGGCATTCTCTGTGTATAGACCATTGGTTTCGTCCAATGGCTCTAATATTCTCATTTTTTACATTGGAGGCAATGAAAAGTTGAATTTGCAACGTGAATTTCTATGCTTTTTGCATGTGCTTGTATGATGATGTATTTGAATTTTAGCCAAATCACCATTAAGCAACACTGAATCATAAGATATGTTTTTGTCTAAAAAATATTTGATTTCAATATTAGATCAATCTATATATATATTTGCATCTTGTACCCAGAGCATGAAATGCAAATTATCATTTCCTCTATTTTGAAACTCAATCACAAAAAAGAAATCTAAAACCTTTCCCCAAATAATTCATTTTGAAACAACATTTTTTTGAATGCATTGGATATATGGTTAAATTAGTGACTACATAGAACAAGGTTTTTTATTATCATTGTATCAACGTTGTTTTCTTAAATTATTTCTATGTGTTTATTATTTATTACTGGAGTCAATTTTTGTAATGTATGGCACAAAGGCTCCCAACAATGTTCAACACTTTTTGTAGTTGAAAAAAATGTTAACAGTCCCAATTGCCTAATCATTTAAAAATATTTTTTCTTGAATTTTCAAAATAGTCAGGTGATGTTCAAATTTTTTTGAAAGCCTTATAATCTATGGGCAATTTTAAGATTTTTCTATACTAGTTCTATTTTGAACATTTCTAGCATAGAGTTTTTTAATCTTTTAATTCACCTTTGTGTATGCATATCCAAGCATAATATGACACCTGATGTATAATTATTTTAATAGCCTTGAAAAATATATTAGTTATGTGTATTTCAATGTCATTTTACTTATGCAAAATCTCCCATTTTGATAATTTTTGGTACGACATTCTATCTGTCATATCTTGAGGATGACTAAAACCATATAATAAAGTTGGGAAGCTCATCTCCTCTGAGAATTTGTCTTCAAATATACCTATGGTTTGAGTCCTTTCGATGAGGTAATTTAAATAATCTGATCTTGGAGATCATATATCGATTGTGTGTCAGCAAAATCATGTGCCAAAGATTCAATAATAAACTCCAATTCATTCTCATATGTATCAGATGTCTTATCCTCAATAGGCACAACCTCAACAATACTTGTTTCTCTTATTTTATTGAAGCTATTTTTCCAATCCCTATCAATAGTAATTTTTAATTGCTTTTACAACAACATTTGAAAAATTAGAGACAACACTTTCATCACATATGAAGGCCTCATATTTATTATTAAATACACATTTTTGTATCCTAGCTTGCATTTTATCTTTAATACAATTGTTTATATGTCATACATTTCTCTAGGCAATGCTTTTTGGACCCTATCAAAGTTGATCAAAATATTTATAATTGTTCTTGTGAGGCCATATTATAAACATTTATAGTCAAGCTCTTGCACCTATGCAAATGACATTCACAAAGCAACGAATATTTATTATAAACAAATTAATTTCTTCACTATAACATTATTTTAATTTCTCCTAATGTTGAAAAGAATAAAAAATGTCAGCACTTTTCCATTTTCAAGAGATCTCTTGCATTGATTGCATTGAAAACATAGACCAACACAATTACTAATACAATGGCCAACCAACCCCCTGAATAAAGGAGAAACCCTTTTTTTATACATTTTTTACCCATTTCAAATCTACAATTTCTAAAGTCCCACCAAAATTCTCATAGCTGGAAAATATTCCTTTACCATGCCTAAAATCTTCATGTAACTGCAAATAAAATGATTTTTGCAACTGCCTCTACAAGGAATGATGGAAATTTGTGAAAAACCCCTTGATTTCTTGGCTAAAAATGATTTCAAATGATATATAAGGAGAATATTCATGGTGGAGGGAAAACAAACCATTTGTCTTTATGTGGAACTACTTGAAGATGCCCTGGACCACTTGCTTTCCAACTAGAACCTTCTAGACAACTACCCTTCCCTTTTTGCACACCATGGAATAATATACTCTTGTAATGATTTATTGGGAATATTTTGGATCCATGGTCCTTTGAATTATCTTATTTGGAGTGGCCCACCTTGGATTTGCAAACCTACAATTTTCTCTCTCATGGACGAACTTAGACAAGCACAATAATGAAAAATGCAAAAGACTTAGGTCATTTTTAAATTTGTACTTTTTGGGCTTGAAATTGAATTTTTAAATTTTGATTTATTCACATTTAGACTTTTAGGTCTTCTCTTCATATTTTTTAATACAAAAAATGCATTATTTTCAACCTCGAGGTTACCATGCCTCACTTGTAATTTTGCCAAGTCAACCTGCTATCAATGGTGAAAGCTCTACTAAATCTCTTTGCATAGGGTTGTTTAAAGTGTCTTGCATGACTATGTGGCATTTCCATGTCAATATATTCACTAACTTGAAATGTGGATCTCTGTCATGATGAACTTGAGCATGCCACCTAGCAACTCTACAAGATCTTGATGTTCATTTTGCTAGTTTAATTATGAGCCATTATATTTCTATTAAGACCCCTCAAGATCATACCAATTTGACAATCCATACCCTTATTTACACCTTACACAATAAATATCTACCAGGATAACACCCTTCCACCATGTGGTAGCTCCTTATTTGGCTTGAGTCCTTTGACAAGTCAACTCTCGCTCGTGCCATTGATCTTGAAGGCCAATGGAATGCAGACCATCGATCCAGATCCTAAGAATCAAACACCACTAGATATATAATATAACTTAAATTCGAAATCCATGTGCCCATGATTTGATGTACGTATGAACATCTTTGATGGGTACATGACCATCAAATTTAAGCCCCAATGAATAATTACCATGGCTTAAATTTTACATTCACGCACTAATCATTTGACATATGCATGAGTGTCTTTGATGGGTGCATGACCATTAAATTTAAGACCTAATGGATAATTACCATGGCTTAAATTTGATGTTCACATGCCCATCATTTGACCGTCAATGACATCCATATGATTATCAAATTTAATCCCTAATGTATAATGGTTGAGCTTAATTTTGATGTCTATGTGACTGTAAATGACATTTTCATGACTGTCACACTTATGCAATTTAGATAAATTTATTTGGGACTTTGCTCATCAGGATTTTTATCTTTTGGGACTTTTGTTCTGTAGTAATTTGGTCTTCAGCCTTTTTATGTCAGGACTTTTATTTTACAGTTATTTTAGACATTTTTTTTGAAATAATTTCCTCAAAGTAAATTGTACTTTACACTTTTCTTGAAGCAATGGAATTTTTTTGGGGATTTTATGTGAATAAAATTCTTGTAAGAATTTAACTTTCAAAATTTTTTTAGCAAGCAAAATGTCCAAAACAAATAGGTGTTCAAAATTTTCTCAAACTTTTTGCATGGGAAAAATGCCTGAAGGAAATATACCTTTATAATTTTTACATGGGAAAAATTCCCAAAGTAAATAGACCTTTAGCATATGATAATTAAAGACCTAATTAACATGAAACTTGACCTTGGAGTGAACATTTGAAGACAAAAATTGGGCTAAGGACTTAGGCTTTGATACTTGACTCGAGTTGGACTTAGCATTTACACTTGACAAGGGCTCAATTAATTTAATGCAATTTTAGGAAATAATATTTAGCTCTCACCCTAGGATGCATATACCCTATGGGTGTGCAAATAACCCCAAAATGTAAGTCCAAGTGCCAATCCAATGGGACATGGAGTCAAGACTTAGGAAATTGATCAATAATCACTCATAGAGGCTAAAAAAAACATGGAGAACTAATAAAAATAGATTAGGAGGATATGAAAATGAACACACGACACAAACATAAAGGAAATAGTGTAAAAAAAACCCAAATAAGAGGGGTGATAGAACATGAAACAATAGAAAGTTAAAACTATACACTAATTTACATCAGTTACAGACTCAATCAAGAAGTGTTTTAGATGTCTGCCATTGACTGGCAGCTCATATATTTTACCATCCAAGTCTCTCAAAAAGAAAGTATGATACCCAATCCAAAAATAAATGGAATAAGGACCCATCCACAAGGCATCAAATTTTCCATGCTTACCTTTCTCTTTATGCCTACTATCCCAAAGTAGAACCCTATCATCTACTTGGAAAATTCTTGGAGTGACCTTTCTATCAAATATCTTCTTCAAGTTTTCTTTGAAATTAAGGTGTATTTCATGAGCTTGTCTTCTAATTTCATTAATATCAATAATTTAGTTCATCCTACTTTAATAGTGATTGATTTTCTCATCATCCTCTAGTTTCTACATGAGCTGATAGGTTCACAATTACAAATTCATAGGCAAAACTGCTTGAGCTCCATAAATAAGCTTAAAAGGGATTTCGCTTGTAGCTCTCTTGGGTGTGATCCTATCAACCTACAAAGAAAAAATTATCTGTTCATGCCACTTCTTCTTATTTACTTCCAATGTTTATCTAATGATTTTGAGTAAGTTCTTGTTATTGGATTTTGCTTGCCCATTCCCTTGACAATTGTAATTGGAAACATAAGTCAATTTAATCCCATACTCTTTGAACAATGCCACTAAAGGTTTAGCTTTGAAGCTCATAAAACTATCAACAATAACTTTAACAAGCATACCAAATCTAAAAATAATTTGATTAAAAAAAAATCCATAACCATTTGGTGTGTAGCCTTCTTTGTAGGGACCACTTCAACCCATTTGGTGAAGTAATCAGTTGCAACTAGTATCCATATATGTCCAATGCTTGATGAATCAATAATTTATCTAATGAAATACATTACCCATTATCTGAATGGGCCTTTAATCATCATAGGCTACAAGGGAAGAGAACCTAAAGCTTTCATCATCCTAGCAGAGTACTGGCATTTTTTGCATTTTTTAACTTTTTGAGAAACATCTTTAAACAATGATGGCCACCAATAACCAACTCTCAAAATTTTATGAGTTGTAACTTTAGGCACAAAATGGCCACCACATAATCTACTATGAAAGTCTTCAATTTGGTCAACATTTTGTTCTTCCAGCACACATATTAGGAGAACCCCATCTAGATTCTTCAACGCTAGTCCATTTTTAGTTAAGAGGTATTTTTGGGAAACAAGCTTGAGAGTTCTTTGATTCTTATCCAAGTTAGGGGGATAGTTTAGATTTTTCAAGTAATAAATGATATCTTTATACCATATATACATGTTAAATTGACTCAAATAATCATCAACATTAAGAACAATAATGTTTACCTCAATAACTTACAAATTGCTCTCAACCATAAGCTTGGCTAGACCCATCCCTCTTACTAACTTGGTGGTCTAAATATCCATGTCATACTCTTGTAAATTTTTGATTTACCTGCATCTCTTGCTGGATACTTTAGTCTAAGTCAATATGTCCTTCACCATGGTATGCAAGACATAAGAAACAATATTTGAACTTAGAATATAAGCCCTAAACATCTTGACAGATTTCAAGAGAGCAAAAGCTTATTTTTCCATAATGGTATAATTTAGGTCAGGACCTTGCATAACTTTGCTAAGAAAAGCTATAGGCTGCTTATGACCATATTCATTTTTTTGCAATAGGACAAAAAAAATAGTATTATAAGATGTAAAAGAGAATATATAAAATGGCTTAGTGTAATCAAGGCTGGCCAAAACAAGGGCAGACTTTAAAGCTCCTTTAATGTTGCTGAACGCTTGCATAACCTTCTCCTCCAACTTGGTGATCTAGTCCTTCTTCAACATGGAAGTAATAGGTAGAGTGAATTCTATAAAATTGGACATAAACCTCCTTATGAAATTAATTTTCCCAAATAAGGACTGAATTCCCTTCTTGGACTATAGGATAGGCACTTTATCAATGGCTTCTACCATCTCAGGGTCAATCCTGACACCATCCTTGGACACTATATGTCCCAAAAACTTAGAATTTTGTATTAAAAAGTGAAATTTATTTAGATTAAGAAAAATTCCAAACTCCCTATATCTGATCAACACTTTTACTAGACGCTCCAAATATTTTTCTCTAGTCTTGGAATACACAGTAATGTCATCTTGATACACGATAATGAAACAGTTAATTATCCCTACAAAAATGATGTCCATATCTCATTTAAACATTATACCAACATTCATTAACCCATAAGGCATCCTCATGTATACATATGTGCCCCAAGGCATTGTGAACGTGATCTTGGGTCTCTCATATTCTTTCACCACAACTTGGTTGTACCTAGGGAAACTATCTATAGTCGATAACATCTCTGATCCAATAACACTCTATAGTAGGTTATCCATATTAGGTAGGGGATAATTATATTTTAAAGAAGTTTTATTCAAATTTCATAAATAAATACATAAGCAGATGTCACCATTATTTTTTTGTACATGATGGGCTAAATGATACCACCATCACTTAGCTTCTTTAACTCATGCCTCATCTTGGTGGCCAAGATGGGGTTAAAAGGACTTTGTTTCTACCTAAAAGGATTTCTATCATGATACAATGGGATGACATGCTGAAATAAGTCTTCCCTATATGCTTTTAGCTAAGAATAAGACCATGCTAAGCAATCCTAGTACCTTTTCAACAGCTGCATATAAACTTGTTTCTCAACTATACTTAGGTGAGTACCCAACCAAACATTTCTTGGATTCTCATGAGAACCCAAATCAAACTTAGTCACATCCTTTGAAATAAATAAGTCTCGAGTCTTAATTCTATCTTCTCCATTAAAAGACACTTCTAAACTTACCAATCCTCTAGGGAGCGTGTTTGTCTTTAGGTGAATAATGTCCTTCCCAAACAAGGTTTCCTTTCCATCACAAACTAGAACTATGAATTTTAAGTCTATAAGCTGATCATGGAACTCAGATTGATAATTTAGAAACCTTTTGATCTATTCATCATCATCAAACACCTACTAATGATGAACATTGTCTAGGAATAAAGGCCTAACAAGCACCCCCACTAGGTACTAACAATGAGGGCTTGTATTTGCAATATCAAATTGGGAACCTAACCTTGTAAGTCTATCAATCTCTTCATTGAAACTTCTATCATGATAACAAAGATTGAATGCATCAAAGAAATCAAGAAAATTCCAAACAAAAGTTTGATATTATTTCAACCTTTTATTTTTGGTGGCATAAGCATTACAGACTTGCTTTACCACTAGCTCAGCATCACCCTTTACAATCAAACTTCTGATTCCATGTTCATAGGCAATCCATAAACTAAGCAAGAGTGCCTCATACTCAGTAGTATTATTTGTGCACTCAAAAGATAGCTGAAAATAAAATGTAAAGCATTTACCATTAGGTGATAGAATACAACCCCTACTCCATTTACAATACTGGAGCAAGCCCTGTCAAAGCACATTCTGCAAACTGATACTTTACTAGGTTCAACATTAAGAATAATAAGCTATTCAACAATGTCAATATTCCCAACAAAGCTACCCAAGTTAACATCTGCATACAATACTTCATTTAGAGCATGTTTTGGATCTTCAATTACATGTAGTATCTTTGGCTCTCTATAAAGTTTTACCATCTTACCCTCTAATGGAATGGCATCATAAGATAAGTCCATCTATACTCTTCCCCCCATGCTAGTAGCTCACTTTTTTGATAGCAACATCCCCCACTTAGGCAAGTAGTATACAACTACCACATCTATATTCAAATACTTACTTAGATGCACTAATAACTATACTACCAACCCCTTGACTTGTCCAACAACTAAAAATTATCATGAGTACATGGTATAACACTTGCCAAAGGCTGATGTAATCTTCAACTCAAACTCATTTAGGACACCCAAGGGCATCACATTGAAAGAAACACCAAATTCAAACATACAATTGTGAACAATTAGACCATTGATTAAGAGAGTTGTATAAAATAGATCCACATTTAACTAACTTTCTACAAGTACAGTCCCCAAATAGACCTCTAGAGCAGGTTCAACAACCTCTTCTAATTCTTCATCACTTTCTAGGGGTGTTTGGGGTAACTTAATTTCATTCACAAATGACTTCTCACCAAATTCCAAGTAATCAAATGCGCTCTTCCTATGTTCAGGTATTCTTAATAATTCAATAAGTGGCATGTTGATTTTTATTTGGCTTAACACTTGGGCCATATCACATATGTTGTACTGAGGAAGATGAGTATTTGGTGGAAGGGTAACAACACCTTTAGCTAGAATATAATCACTTAAGCTTTGAAGTGGAGTAGGATAGGATGGGTTAACATTCTTATCAGTAACCATTAAATGAGGATTTCTATTAACATCATTAGCAACCTTAGGGATACTAGGTCATATGGGCACCCTATTCTTGGTTGGAGCACCTCTAGGCTTTTCAAATTGGGAAATGGGTACTAGCTTGGAAGATTTAGGGACTATTATATTTTTATTAGCCTCATTATTAGCATCCCATACCTTTGGATTTGTAGGAGTAATGTTTTGAGGAACAATAACCTGATATTTGCTTCTCAAGTGATACTCCTTCTCTTGGGTAATTATTGTATTGATTAGCAGCTGCCTGTCCTCAACTAATAGAATTCCCCCATCATATTACTTAATCATCGTAGAACATAATAAATTGAAATCATGAATGAGAAATTCATATGATTATGATATATTAATGTCATAATCAAATTCATGAGTTGGGACACTTACCTTTTCAATTGCACTCCAAAATTGATCAAAATGTAATAACACTCAACAATTTTGTGGAGGTAGTCATCTCACTTCTGGGGCTTTGAAAATTGAACATCAAAATCTCATCATTAGATGATGTAGACTAAAGTTCATTTGCATCTTCATCAATATACTCAGCTGTATCACATGGGGGATATGGAAAGAAGCACTTGTCACACTAATCAATATTTATGCCAAAATTCATAGCATTCAATGGATCAGGCACTTCTTTTCCAAATCCTCTATTCTAATTTTGGTCTATTCTTTCTTCATGTGTAGGACTCTTCCCTTTATCATTATCTCAATTGTGGAAAATAGGCCCCCTTTACGCTTGATGTAGATTTGGAGGCTTTTCTTGATTGGTAGACACATGAGGGATCCCCTTATCAAATTTGACCAACTTGTATGACATTTCTTTGACAACAAAGGCCAAAGTTTTAATAGTCTCCTCAAGATTAGCTTTTACAAATTGACTAATTTTATATCAACCCACTTAGTCATGAGCTTTCCCATAGCCTTTATGTTATTCTCAATTTGGGTGGCCATATTGCATGCCAACTGCAGGTTAGTGGGAGCCTTATCCCTCAAGTAGTATGCAACCTTACTATCAAAGGCATCACAATATTTTATCAATAATGTTATATCACTAGGCATGATGTTTTCAGGCAACCACATCATAATTTTTTTGAACCATGTATTAAATTCTTGCAAGCACTCATTAAGATTCTTTTTGATGTTCTCAAATTTTGACAAAAAAACCTTGGATCAATTCTATCACCATATTAAAATTTGAAAACATTATTCATCTCTTCCCATGAATTAATGCATCCATGGGGAAGGGAATTGAACCATTCATAAGCATCTTCCTCTAGCATGTGCACAAACAACTTAATGCACACTTCCTCATGCTCAATCTCATAATATTTAATAATATTATAAAAATCCCTCAGGTGCTGATCACCACTCACTACATTATTCCCTTGGAATTTTAGAAGGCATTTCCTTAATTCATTAGGATAGCCTACCATTCATCAAAATTGATAGGCTTGAATCTAGGAACATAGAATACAGGACACTCATTCTCATCTTGGTCCTTATTCCTCATGATTAGTTCAATGAGAGGTTCAAGAATAAATGACAAATGGATATGAGGGGTTGAACGAGGTGGATTTGGTGGATCAAACTTGGGAGGGGATTTAGCTAGTTGAGAAAGAGCTGGGTCATACATAGGACTATAGGTTTTAGAGTTGCTAGGAGAGCTATGATAGTCCTCAACAATGGGAGGGTTGATAAATAGTTCAAAATTATCAGAATCTTGATAAACCTTAGCAGTTGAACTTTTCCCATCAACAAACCTCCAAACTTGTTTCTTTCATCTTCGATATAAACTTAATGGTGAGACAATTTTCTTAGATGAGTCACCTTTGAAGGATGATCTTAATCCCTCCAACTTTGCAAATAAGAAAATACTCAAAACTAAAAGTTAGCACAAATATTCAAACTAGGCATTGATCTTCCTTGAAACCAAATGATAAGATTAGAGTCACCACTAGAATCAAACTTATAGAATATAACAATTGAAAAACTATTTGTGATACACATTGAAATCAAACTTGTTGAAGCTTAATGAGATAGATTGTAAAGACGCTAAAACTTTCAAAATAATTTTCAAAAGGAAAAAAATACCTTCCAACATGCAACTTTAATAACTCTTTGCAATAGACTTAACAGATGTCAAATTATCAAATATCTCAAATCCTGACATGTCTCCAGTGGGGTGCTATGATGTTGACGGCCAAGGTAGTTTGAATTTAGTAAATAAAAATTAGAGAAGATTCAAACTTGAAATACTTACAACTCTCTACAAGATCTCCTAGCAACATAGGTGACAGAAAGTGTCCCCAAAAATGGTGACAATTGAGTGTTGGTTACTAGTTGTACAACTCATATGCTTGGCCTTGCACACTTGAGAGAAAATGGTAAGTAATGATAAAAAATATGCTAGTATGTCATTGTATCCAGGGAAGGGTTTAGAATCAAGATTGGACTAAATGTAGAAAATAAATGAGAGGCACTTACAAAGGGTATGGTCAGATCCTTGCTACTTTTGGCTCTGCCTGAACCAAGGTGAGATGAACTATGGGGTATTTTGTTCACATAGAGAGATTCTATAATTCAACCTCCATGGGGATTCTTATTACAAGGAACAAATATGACCAGGGCATAACCAAGTTTGCACACTTCACCTATAAAGGGTTATCACATGAAATGCAAAAATACTCTAAGTCATATACAAGCTACTAAAGATAGATGGGAAAGAGATTGAAATCTTCATTCTATATAATATTCAACAATAGAGGTTGAATAAAAGACTGTAATACTAGAATTTAAAACACAAACTGCAAACACATTTCAAATATGCAAGATCTTATGCATTTTCAAGGCAAATAACACTTATGATATGCAAAGGGTGTATTATTTGTAGGGTAGGATAGGGTAAGACAAATTGAATAATAATAAAAAAGGTGGTGGTGTGTTGGTGGTTTTCAAACAACATGGATTTTTAAAACATTCAAGATATCACTTATTGCATAGATGCAGAAGACTAAAATGCAAGCTAGTGGGAACTATCAAAAGTAATTTGTAACTATTAGTGCCAATGAAATGCAAATAACCAATTATCTTGAAACTATAGAACATACACTGAAACTAAATTCTCATATACTTTAAACCATTAAATCCATAAACCTAGGGTGTCCTACCAAGTTATTCAACAACACATTTCCAAACATAATGCAGAAAGGGATTTATAATCTAGATTTGATCCCAAGATGACAACCAATAATGAGCATATAACAAGATGTCCAATCAACAACATTTTCAAAACATATCATTTCACTTCATCAAAAAGAAATAGTAAGAACCACAAATATTTTCCATTAACTTTGCAAGAAAATTCTACATACATCAACGTTTCAAAATGCTACCATGGGGACAAGCATGGTGGATTTGCTCCATTTTGGATAGGTGAGACATATAGATATGCTCTCAGAGCTTGTTAATGGCTGTATAGATTCAACCACCTTAGCAAGAGAGGCAACATACACACAACTATGATCCCAAAATCTAGAAGAGCCTATACTTAGGAAAACACTAACCAACACAATGACCAACATAATGGCCAACCAACCCCTTAAATAGAAGAAAAACCCTTTATTTATACATTTTTTACCCATTTAAAACATACAATTTCCAAATTCCCACCAAAATGCTCCTAGCTAGAAAATATTCCTTTAACACACTTAAAATCTTCATGTAATTATAAGAAAAATGATTTTTGCAACTGCCTCTACAAAGAATGATGGAGATTTACAATAAACCCCTTGATTTCTTGGCTAGAAAAGTTTTCAAATGAGCTAGAAGGATAATATTCATGGTGGAAGGCAAACAAACCATTTGTATTTATGTGAAACTAGCTAAAGATGCACTGGACCACTTTTTTGCACAACTGGAACCTCTTAGACAACTACCCTTCCCTTTATGCATGCCATGGAACAAATTGCTCTTGCAATGATTTCCTAAGAATAGTTTGGATCCATGGCCCTTTGAATGGTCTTCTTTGGAGTGGCCCACCTTGGATTTTTTAGACCTATAATATTCTCTCTCATAGAGGAACTTGGATAAGCATAATAATGAAAAATGCAAAAGACTAAGGTCATTTTTAACTTTTTACTTTTTGGGCTCCGAATTACATTTTCACATTTTGATTTATTCATATTTAGCCTTTTAGGTCTTCCCTTCATATTTTTTAATGCAAAAAATGCATTATTTTCAACCTCGAGGTTACCATGCCTCACTTATAATTTTTCCAAGTCAACCTACTATCAGTAGTGAAATCTCTACCAAATCTCTTTGTATAGGGTCCTTATAAGTGTCGTGTATGCCTATGTGGCATTGCCATGTCACTCTGTTCACTAACTTGAAATGTGGGTCTCTATCATGATGAATGCAAATGTACCACCTGGTAACTCTATAGGCTCTTGATGTTTATTTATCCAATTTTAATTATGAGCCATTATATTTCTATTAAGACCCCTTAAGATCATGCCAATTGGAAAATTCATGGGCTTCCTTTCACCTTACATAGTTAATCTCTACCAAGATAGTGCCCTTCTGCCATGTGGTAGCTCCTTATTTGGCTCGAGTCCTATGAGAAGTTAGCTCTTTCTCACATCATCAATCTTGAAGCTCAATAGAACATGGAATGTCGATCCAGATCTAAAGGATCAAATTCCACTAGTTATCTATCATGTCTTAAATTTGACATCTACGTGCCTATCATTTGACATTCATGCAAACATCTTTGATGGGTCGATGATCATCAAATTTAAGATCCAATGAATAATTAACATGGCTTAAATTTAATGTCCACATGATCATCATTTGACATCCATGTGAACATCTTTGACAGGCATGGAACCATCAAATTTAAGCCCTAATGTATAATTATCATGGTTTAAATTTGACATCCATGCACCCATCATTTAATGTTCACATGACCTTCAATAACGTCTATATGACCATCAAATTTAATCCCTAATATATAATGGTTGAGCTTAATTTTGGTGTCTATATGGCCATCAATGACGTTCATGCAACCGTCACACTTATGCAATTCAAACAAATTTATTTAGGACTTTTCTCATTGCACCTTTTGTCTTTCAGGACTTTTGTTCTATAGTAATTTGGTCTTTGGACATTTTGTGTCAAAATTTTGTCTCGTAATTATTTTATACATTTTATCCAAAATAATTTCCTTGAAGCAAATTGGACTTTACACATTTCTCAAAGCAATGGAATTTTATTGGGATTTTTGTTCGAACAAAATGCCCGTAAGAATTTAGTTTTTAGACTTTTTTTAGTAGACAAAATGTCTGAAATAAATAGGTCATTATAATTTTCTTAGATATTTTGCATTGGAAAAATGCCCAAAGGAAATAGGCCTTTAGAACTTTTGTAGGGGAAAAATTCCCAATGGAAATAGACCATCAGCATATGCTAAGTAAAGACCGAATTAACTAAAAACTTGACCTTGGTGTGAACCAATTGAAAATAGAAATTGGGCTAAGGACTTAAGCTTTGATACTCAACTTGGGTTTGACTTATGAATTTACACTTGACAAGGGCTCAATTGCTTTAATGTAATTTTGGGCACTAAAAAATAGTTATAAACTCTTATGTTTTTTGTCATTGATATGTGTCCATATCAATGATTCTCTTCGAACAACTCAATTCAATTGCATTTATTTTTCTTTTCATGATTTTTTTACTTTTTTTTCTTTTTTCAACCTATTTTTTTTCTTTTTTTTGGATCATAACAAAGAATAGGGTAAACTATCAAGAAATGAAATACCAACTTCAAAACAACATCAATTTTCTAGTGTTCTTGCTTGCCACAGGAAAAATAAACTATCTGACAAGATATTTACATTATCATTATAGAATAAAAAAGTGGCTAATGACCATTATGTTTACATTATTACAAAATACTTGCCTAGGTTTTTATAGAACTCGGTAAAAGCCTTAGGTGTCTGCCATGAGGAGAAAGCCTACATATTTAAAAAAATCACAATATTAATTCTCTTAAAAAAACTAAAGAAAACATTTCATTGGTACTTTGTCTTAAAATAAAATAAAACCTAAAAAAATAAGAAATTACATAGTGATAAGATTTGGTCACATTGATCACAACACACCTATTCCCTAGTACCATTAGTCTCCCAAACCTCTAAGAGATGTCAAGGCATGGGAGATCCTGATCAAATGAAGAGGTGCCATGTCATTATCTATTAGTGCGATGAGTCCCTCAGACCTATCAGATATGTCAAAGCCAGGGAAAACCCAACTAAACATAGAGGTGCCACATTGCCATTTTTCAATGTGGACAGTCCCCTAAACCTGGAAGAGATGATAGAGATAGGAAAATCCTAGCCAAATGAAGAGGCACCATGTTGTTAGTTGTCAGTATGGCTAGTCCAATTGACTTGGTAGATATGTTAGAGCTAAGGAGACCCTAGCTGAATGAAGAGGTGTTACATTACCAATTGTCAATATGGCTAGTCCCCTAAACGTATTAGTGATTGGGAAAGCTAGGCTAAATGAAGAGGCAACATATTGCTAGTTGTCAGCATGATGAGTCTTTAGACTGGTCAAATATGTTAGAGCCCAAGAGAACTCAATCAAATGAAGAGGAACTATGCTGACTAATATGCAAATGAATTAATTACCACTAAAGGCCTTGGCTAGCTTAGAATGAAGTATAGATGAAATTTTAAGGCCTATAAGAACATGCCCCATGTCCTTAGGCAACACATCACCCAGTCTAAGGGAATAATATAGACTATTGAGCCACATCCAGATGCCACTAGGACCCATGTCTTTATTTCATCTCATTTTTTAGGAATAGAAACATATCACATGCTAAATAAATTAAACTATAATTAATGTTTAATTTTTTATATTATTCCAATTTTATTGGACCAATCACAACCCTTTATGCTTTTTACAAAAGCAAAAAAAAATCACTTTTCTCATTCTCTCTTTTTCTTTTCTTTTTAGTTTTTCTTTTTTCAGACAAAAAATCGATCAGTTATTCACAAAAATACTTTAAAAAGAATATAAACCATAGAAATAATTTTTTTAATTAATATAATTAACATTATTTTTTCCAATTTCAATCACATGAAAAATAAAATGTAAGTCCAGCTATACTAGATTGACACATTGATTGATAAATGCATTAGATATTCAAATGAGAAAATGTTATTACATCATATATATGCACACACACACACACCTATGTATATATTAAATATATTATTATAACTATATTGTCAAAATAATATATAACTTATTATATTCCTAAACATATTACAAAATATGTTTAATCAACAAAGACATTGTGACTAGTTTTGATCTCTACCTCAGCATCAAACCCCAAACAAAAATTGACAAGTGTTAAATCCACCTCTACTAGTCTCACATATTCAAAACAAACTAGCACAAGGTCAAACAAAGGGATGAGAACCAACCAATACTCCAAATAAGACAACATGGGAATAACTATAGTCCAAGAAATAGAGTAAAGATGAATGGTTTCCAATATAAGAACATAACATTCCTTAAGCTCATAGAAAACACAAAGTACAACTAATTCTAAACATTTCTTACCACAATAATGGAAAGCCTAGCCTAAAACTATTTAAAATCTGAACAACCAACCCAATAATTTAGTAAAGATCCCCAGTGAAAACAACACTTGCACTACCTTTGAAACTGCAATAGGATCTTGAACTACACACAAAGATATTTATGATAAGATCGATGAGGAAAAAACATAAAACCATCCACAAAAAAGCACCTAAAATATGATAGAAAAATACTATCTTATTTCTTTGAGCAAATGTAGAGAGTATCGATGAAAAGAAAACATAGTTGAAAACCAAATCACCTAAAATTAAATGCTCACAAACACAAACACAAATGTAAGATACCAAAAAAACTAATCCAATCTCACAAATATTTATGTATAATTTGAAACCTAATAATATTCATCTTATAATCTATAATTAACCAACACACACACACACACACACACACACACACACACACACACACACACACACATTCCATCGATTACTGCATAGCAAAATCTCAATGAGCAAATGCCACACCCAAAATATTTGTAATACATACCTTTTCAACTCAAACCCTGATTCTACAAAAAACTGCATAAATGTTGCAAATTGAAAAAAAATGCCCAAATTATTGCACTTTGAAAGAAATTCCCCCTTTTTGTCATATAAATGTGTAGGAAAAATCAAAATATTAAATTAAATAACAATGCATTATTAAATATCAATTGCAAACCTCAAGTTTGGATTAACACCACTATGATGACACTTTAAATTAATAAATAGTCTTAATTTTCTCAGCCAATAAAAACATTTTTGATTAATACTTTAATAGTAACCACATGTGAGAGTAATTATTTTTATTAATACTATTATGTGACACAAATTATTATTGTAAATTATTTTTCCAATGTCCCTATGTTTTTCCCTTCCCATTCAAGAATCTATATTTCATTACATGATTTTTGTATTTTCCCAGATTAATGTTCACATTGACATCTAATAAATAGTCTTAATTTTCTCATCTAATACAAACTTTTTTGGTTAATACTTTAAAATTAACCATATGTGCGAGTAACTATATTGATTAATGTTCACATCTAAATGTTTCAAACCCAATCTTAAAATAAAAATACTACTCAACTTTTATTACGTGCAATCAATTGAACCTATTTGGATAAAGATTGTCATAATGCCATTTAGAAGTAATAATATTAGGTTTAACTAATTATAATAGATACCTGTCAGATATGTGAGGGCTCGAGAGAGCTCAGTTGAATGAAGAAGCAACATGTTTCCAGTTCTCAACATGACCATTCCCCCAAACTTATCATAGATTTTAAGGCTCAAGAGATCTTGATCAAATGAAGAGGTTACACATTTTTAGTTGTCAGTCCAGTTAGTCCCTAGGACCTCTTAAAGAGGTTGGAGCCTAAGAGAGCCCAGTTTAATGAAGAGGCACTAGATCCACAATTGTCAGCGTGACTAGTCCTCTAGACTTGTCAAAAATGTTAGGGCCTAGGAGAGCCTGACTGAATGAAGAGGTGTCAGGTTGATATTTGTTAGTGTCTCTAGTCCCCTAGACCTCTTAGAGATTCTAGGGCCCAATAGAGCTTGACCAAATGAAAAGGTGCCACATCATCAGCTGTCAGTGTGGTGAGTCTCTCAGACCTATTAGAGATGTCAAAGCCAGGGAGATCCTAATCGAATAAAGAGCCACCACATCTCTAGTTGTTAGTATAACCAGTCCCCCACACTTGGTAGAGATGTTAGAGTTGGGGAAAGCCTGACTAAATGAAGAGGTTCCACATTGCCATTTTTGAGCGTGACCAATTCCTTGACCTAGAAAAGATGTCAGTGCTAGGGAGAACCCAACCAAATGAAGAGGTGCCACATTCTAGTTATCAGTGTGCCCAGGCCCTTAGAACTATAAGAGATGTCAGGACCTAAGAGAGCTAGGTCAAATGAAGAGGTGATAGGTTTCTAATTATTAATGTGGTGAGTCACCAGACCTATAAGATATGTCAGTGCCTAGGAGAACCCAATTGATTAAAGAGGCACTACATTGACTAATATGTAGATGAATTGGTTGCCATTGAAAGCCTCAATTAGCTTAGAATGAAGTATAGATGAAATTCAAAGGCTTATAAGAACATGCCCCTTATCCTTAGGTGACACATCACCCGATCCAAGGGAACAATATAGACTATAAGAGCCATATTTGAATGCCACTGGGACCCACACCTTTATTTCATCTCATTTTTAGGAACATAAATATGTCGCATGCTAAATAAAATAGATTATAATGCATGTTTAATTTTTTTATTTCTCCAATTTTATTGGATGATGCAAGTATTTTTTATTTTATTAATCTAAAATACAAAAATTTCCCTAAGAAATTAGTCATGTCACCGTATGTTAACCAATATAAATATAATAAACCATTTTATTTTGTATTTATTAAAATAAAAATATTTCAAACCTAATGTTAAAATTAAAAAGTACTCAACTTTCATTGGTTGCATGTTTTCTTATGTAAATTATTAAGTTCAACCGATTACAATAGATACTTACTACGTAGGTACTAATAATTTCAAAATTAGAGAGCAAAGTGGAATCATCTAAGGTTTATGCTTATCAAATTTTATTTCATGATGTAGTGACATTTGTTAGGATGTGCCAATGGAAATTTTTAGCTCAAGTTATGATGACCACAACCAAATTTTTTTGAGCCAATCTAAGATAATTATAGGATTGTAAAAAACCTACTAAGATGTACGAATGCTATAGAGAAAGTGACAAATATTCCAAAAATAATTTGATGTTTGTGTTCCCTTTGGTTTGAATCTCCAAACACATCATTTAATTTTTTATGATTTGATTCCGATCATGTGCAAAATATATTTCTTTTTCTTACCCTAAACAAATAATAATATCTAAAAAATTAAATAAAACAATATATGTTTTTGGGTTTGTGGTAAACTAGAGACTAGAAAACTATCTTGATATTTGTTAAGATTTTAGATATTAACAATATTGAAAATAAAAAAATCAATAATTGGATAGTTTTAATAACATGCAACCCTATTGCATTGTGGTGTGTGTCTAATATAAACTTGTGCACTTCAAAGAATACTCTAATGATTACTTGATTTCATGTAGAGTGTTTATGAGTATTCAATATATTTAAATTAACAATAAATGGATTATCTATATTTTCATCCATTTAATTGAACTAAAATGCTTGCATATTTATATGCACATTTGAATTCATAATTGTACCCTTATTGGCCTGCTAACAAATAAGATAATGACTAAAAATGAAAAATTTAGGATCACAGAAGATGAGTAGACCTTGACCATAAGAGGACACTAAAGGCCTTAGGGGGAATTATTAATGATGCAAATTATCTAGAGGATTCGGGATGTTTCATACACACTACTTAAGATACTGATAAAAAGGGAGAGAAATGGGGTAGAGAAGAAAGGGAGACACAACACATACTAAAAAAAATGCCAATAACATTTAATTTGGATTAATAATCCACAAGTACACAAATGCCTTAAAATTATACAATTAGTGACTAATAAATGCATGGAGAGTATTTTTAAGTATGTATTTGTGGGTTCAATCCCTAGTTTACTCACAATGTGAGGTGAGGGCCCCATTTCAGATCACCCAATAATTATAGGGGGCTTGCCTTAAATTCGATCAAATAACTATAAGCTATTGGGCTCAACTTGCATTGAAAAGAATGAAGGAAAAAAATCAAAATCTTCAAAACACTTTGCATAAATACTTTTGAAATGATTAAATCCCTCATTACTCCTTTTGTAAAAAAAAATCAGAATGACCTTTCTTTATACACACACACACACTACAACCCAACTTTTCAAAACATTACATATAGATATATTTTAAAAGGCTAAAACCTCTTTAAATTATTAATTAAATTATGATATTAAAGAAAATTCTCAAAACATTGTACAAGCTTTACTTTTGCTCAAAAAATTCCATTAAAATCAAAATCATAGTTCATAATTTTCAATTATAATTAAAATCCTTACTCAATGGCTCATAATTTTCAATTATAGTTAAAACACTTAATCAAAAACCTTGTGAAATTCTTTTCTCAAAAAAATCCTTTATAAACATCTCCTTTACTCTTCCTCACTCAAAACCCCTCAATAAACATTGCCTTTTCCTCTCTCCATGGAATCTATCGAAGTGTGAATAATCATTATCCTTTCATCTCATATGTATAAATGGGAAGCTACATGATATAATTGTAGCATGCATCTAATAGAACAAATGTAACTATATTAAATGAATTATTTATGAGGTATTTGCATATCCAATAGATGGTATTTGTGAAATTGTCAAACAGAAAATATGTCTTCTCCTTTTGAAATCCTTTATCTTTAAAGTTTGAGGATTAAATAAAAATTATCTTATTTATCATTATCTTATATTTCTCCTTATTTTGAATTATATATGTATTATCTTTGATGAATCAAATTATCTTATTCATTACATTTTATCATAGATGTCCAAAAAAATTATATGGTTTTACATAAGGGTCAATTAAAAAATTCATCATCTTTAATATGTAAGTAATATTTTCATCCATATAAATGCTCAAAATCAATTATAGTAACAAACATGAAATTTGTTAAATATCATTAATAACCAATAGAACATTAGGGAAATCTTCATGTTTTATGGGATTTCTAAGAGGAAGATTCAAATTAAATATTTTTTCTTATTATTGTTCATGATTAAATTTAAATTATTTTTGCTCGCTTAATTTCATTTTCCTTAGATAAATTATCATTATTAAAAAAAGTATCATAGAGAAAATAAGACTCATCAACATGAATTGAAAATAATTTTTATTACAAAATATATCATAAAGAAAATGAGACTTACCAACATAAATTGAAAATAATTTTATTTATTTTAAATAAAAAATTCATCAAAAAACAAATTTGAATAAAATATTATTATTTAACATGAATAAATTTTCATACCATTTATTGCATTCATCCTCCAAATCATCTAATTTTTTTTCATATCCTTATTTTATATATAATTAAATAATTAATTTATCAAAATCATTATCATATATATATATATATATATATATATATATATATAATTATATATATAATACCATTCTTTCAAATTTTAATGAATCTAACTTTAAATAATAAAAATAACATTTCAATAAATTTTATATATATTAAAAGTTATACTGTACATAAAATTATGTACCATAAAAATGTAGCTTATCCAAATTATTTTAAAACAATTTGTAACACATATATCTCCCCCAATATCATTTAATAGATAAACTATATTTTAATAAGCTTTTAAAATTAAAAGTACTCTAAACAAAACTATATACCATAAAATTTTAAATTTTGCAAACAATTTTAGAACAACTTTTAACAATTATATCTCTCTCAATATTATTAAAAAAATCATAATTAATTGTTAATTAAAAAAATAAAACATAATTATTATTAAAACTTATGAATTATTTTGATAATATTATAAATTAATTTATTTTATTTTACAAATTTAAATAAATTTATAATTTTTTAACTTTCTAAACTTAAATATATTTTAATTATATGAATTTTTATTTATAAATTTTTATTATATGTTTTGATATTGGTAAGTGGTTCAATGCCACTTGAAAAGTCAACTACCAATGGTAAGGGAGACTTGAACATGGGACCTACTGGGACCTACTGGATACAACCCACCTTCTTTACCATTGAGTCACCACCACAAAGACCAATTTTTATTATATGTCTATATTTCTATTTGTAATTATTATAACAATTTTAAATTTATAATAATAATAATTATAAATTATGACTATATAAATTTAAAGGTTCTTTAAAATAGTATTGCTAGATTTATGTTTAATATATTGAGAAAAAAATAATCATAAAAAGTAAGAGTGGAGTATACATATGACATGGTATTTGGAATTGTTAAGAATAGTATGAAAGTTTGTAAGGTTCTTTTTAATCTAATTTTCTGTTATGTTAATGGATTTGGTAATGATGTTATAGTTTATGGAAAAAGTTTATATACATAAAAGAGTTAAATTGATGATTGATCATGTTTTTCACATAATTTTTTTATGATATTATATAAAATATTATGTGGAGTATTTAGAAAAGGATATAAAATTTTGTAATTAAAATATAATGTATTCTTAATGTCTTAAATTGTTTATAAAGTATTGTACTTTGAGATAAGACAAGGTAAATAATATATAATATGTGAAGATGTTAACGAAGGTATCAAAATTCTTATACTTGATAGTTTTGTATCATTTTTATCCTATATTAATATGTTTTATATGTCTACATTCAATGTATCCATCAAACAAAAAATAAAAAAATTATTTATTGGTAATAAAAAATAAATGGTCTATATTCAATGAATCTCCCTGTCTACATTCAATGAATCTCATATATGATAAATGTAATAATACTAATATTTTAAATAAAGTATGTAATTTGTTAATATAACATGTAATGTAATTATTGCATGTCTATATACAATGTATTTTATTATTCATAAAATTATAAAATATTATGAAATAAAAATTGAATTTACAATCTATTACAATTAAAAAATATATAAAATTTAGTTTAGAAAATGTAGCTAATTCAATGAATCTAAATAATAAAATTTGATTCAAACATAAAAAAGCCCTGAACATCCCAAAGTGAAGGATTTTTAACATAAATATGTCGCATGCTAAATAAAATAGATTATAATCCATGTTTAATTTTTTTATTTCTCCAATTTTATTGGATGATGCAAGAATTTTTTATTTTATTAATCTAAAATACAAAAATTTCCCTAAGAAATTAGTCATGTCACCCTATGTTAACCAATAAAAATATAATAAACCATTTTATTTTGTATTTATTAAAATAAAAACATTTCAAACCTAATGTTGAAATTAAAAAGTACTCAACTTTCATTGGTTGCATGTTTTCCTATGTAAATTATTAAGTTCAACTGATTACAATAGATACTTACTACGTAGGTACTAATAATTTGAAAATTAGAGAGCAAAGTGGAATCATGCAAGTTTTATGCTTAAGATTTTATTTCATGATGTAGTGACATTTGTTAGGATGTGCCAATGGAAAATTTTAGCTCAAGCTATGACAACTACAACCAAATTTTCTTGAGCCAATCTAAGCTAATTATAGGATTGTAAAAAACCTACTAAGATGTACAAATGCTATAGAGAAAGTGACAAATATTCCAAAAATAATTTGACGTTTGTGTTCCCTTGGTTTGAATCTACAAACACATCATTTAATTTTTTATGATTTGATTCTGATCACGTACAAAATATATTTCTTTTTCTTATCCTAAACAAACAATAATATCTAAAAAATTAAATAAAACAATATATGTTTTTGGGTTTGTGGTAAACTAGAGACTAGAAAACTATCTTGATATTTGTTAAGATTTTAGATATTAACAATATTGAAAATTAAAAAAATCAATAATTGGATAGTTTTAATAACATGCAACCCTATTGCATTGTGGTGTGTGTTTAATATAAACTTGTGCACTTCAAAGAATACTCTAACGATTACTTGATTTCATGTAGAATGTTTATGAGCATTAAATATATTTAAATTAACAATAAATGAATTATCTATATTTTCATCCATTTAATTGAACTAAAATGCTTGCATATTTATATGCACATTTGAATTCATAATTTTACCCTTATTGGCATGCTAACAAATAAGATAATGACTAAAAATGAAAAAAATAGGATCACATAAGAGGATTAGACCTTGACCATAAGAGGACACTAAAGGCCCTAGGGGGAATTATTAATGATGCAAATTATCTAGAGGATTCGAGATGTTTCATACACACTGCCTAAGATACTTATAAAAAGTGAGAGAAATGGGTTAGAGAAGAAAGGGAGACACAACACATACTAAAAAAAATGCCAATAGCATTTAATTTGGATTAATAATCCACAAGTACACAAATGCCTTAAAATTATACAATTAGTGACTAATAAATGCATGGAGAGTATTTTTAAGTATGTACTTGTGGGTTCAATCCCTAGTTTACTCACAATGTGAGGTGAGGGCCCCATTTCAGATCACCCAATAATTATAGGGGGCTTGCCTTAAATTCGATCAAATAACTGTAAGCTATTGGGCTCAACTTGTATTGAAAAGAATGAAGGAAAAAAATCAAAATCTTCAAAACACTTTGCATAAATACTTTTGAAATGATTAAATCCCTCATTACTCTTTTTGTAAAAAAAAATCAAAATGACCTTTCTTTATACACACACACTACAACCCAACTTTTCAAAACATTACATATAGATATATTTTAAAAGGCTAAAACCTCTTTAAATTATTAATTAAATTATGATATTAAAGAAAATTCTCAAAACATTGTACAAGCTTTACTTTTGCTCAAAAAATTCCATTAAAATCAAAATCATAGTTCATAATTGTCAATTATAATTAAAATCCTTACTCAATGGCTCTAATTTTCAATTATAGTTAAAACACTTAATCAAAAACCTTGTGAAATTATTTTCTCAAAAAACTCCTTTATAAGCATCTCCTTTACTCTTCCTCACTCAAAACCCCTCAATAAACATCGCCTTTTACTCTCTCCATGGAACCTATCGAAGTGTGAATAATCATTATCCTTTCATCTCATATGTATAAATGGGAAGCTACATGATCTAATTGTAGCATGCATCTAGTAGAACAAACGTAATTATATTAAATGAATTATTTATGAGGTACTTGCATATCCAATAGATGGTATTTGTGAAATTGTCAAGAAAAAAATATGTCCTCTCCTTTTGAAATCCTTTATCTTTAAAGTTTGAGGATTAAATGGAAGTTCTCTTATTTATTATTATTTTATATCTCTCCTTATTTTGAATTATATATGTACTATATTTGATGAATCTAATTATCTTATTCATTACATCTTGTCATAGATGTCCAAAAAGATTATATGGCTTTACGTAAAGGTCAATCAAAAAATTCATCATCTTTATCATGTAATTAATATTTTCATCTATATAAATGCTCAAAATCAATTATAGTAACCAACATGAATTTTTTTAAATATCATTAATAACCAATAGAACAATAGGGAATTCTTCACGTTTTATGGGATTACTAAGAGGAAGATTCAAGTTAAATATTTTATCTTATTATTGTTCATGATTAAATTTAACTTATTTTTCCCTGCTTAACTTCATTTTCGTTAGATAAATTATCATTATTAAAATAGGTTTCATAGAGAAAATGAGACTCACCAACATGAATTGAAAATAATTTTTATTACAAAAGATATCATAGAGAAAATGAGACTCACGAATTGAAAATAATTTTATTTATTTTAAATAAAAAATTCATCAAAAAATAAATTTGAATAAAATATTATTATTTAACATGAATAAATTTTCATACCATTTATTGCAATCATCCTCCAAATAATCTATTTTTTTTTCATATCCTTATTTTATATATAATTAAATAATTAATTTATCAAAATCATTATCAAATAATTTATATATATATAAAATTAATATTTTATACCATTCATTTCAAATTTTAAGGAATTTAACTTTAAATAATAAAAATAACATTTCAATAAAATTTTTTTATATTAAAAGTTATACTGTACATAAAATTATGTACCATAAAAATGTAGCTTATCCAAATGATTTTAAAATAATTTGTGACAGATATCTCTCCCAATATGATATTTTATTATATGTCTATATTTCTATCTGTAATTATTTTAACGATTTTAAATTTATAATAGTAATAATTATAAATTATGACTATATAAATTTAAAGGTGCTTTAAAATAGTATTTCTAGATTTACATTTAATATATTGAGAACAAAATAATTACAAAAAATAAGAGTGGAGTATACACATGACATGGTATTTGGAATTGTTAAGAATAGTATGAAAGTTTTTAAAGTTCTTTTTAATTTAATTTTTTGTTATGTTAATGGATTTGGTAATGATGTTATAGTTTATGGAAAAAATTTATATACATAAAAGAGTAGAATTTGATGATTGATCATGTTTTTTATATAATTTTTTTATGATATTATATAAAATATTATGTGGAGTATTTAGAAAAAGATATAAAATTTTGTAATTAAAATATAATAAATTTTTAATATCTTAAATTGTTTATAAAGTATTATACTTTGAGATAAGACAAAATAAATAATATATAATATGTGAAGATGTTAAAGAAGGTATCAAAATTCTTAAATTTGATAGTTTTGTACCATTTTTATCCTGTATTAATATGTTTCATATGCCTACATTCAATGTATCCATCAAACAAAAATTTAAAAATTTATTTATTGGAAATAAAAAATAAACAGTCCATATTCAATGAATCTCCTTATCTACATTCAATGAATCTCATAATGATAAATGTAATAATACTAATATTTTAAATAAAATATGTAATTTGTTAAAATAAAATGTAATTTAATAATTGGATGTCTATATACAATGTATCTTATTATTCATAAACTTATAAAATATTATGAAATAAAAATTGAATTTACAATCTATTACAATTTAAAAATATATAAAATTTAGCTCAGAAAATGTAGCTGATTCAATGAATCTAAATAATAAAATTTGATTCAAAAAAAAAAAAGCCCTGAACATCCCAAAGTGAAGGATTTTTAACATCGACAGTGTAGGCTGGAGATGGTTTCTGGTGGCAATAATATTAAGAAATAGGGTTTTAGTGCAATAATACTGGACGGAATGTTTGAAACATTATGTCTAATAATAGAGTAAGAATGACAACATAAGCATATGATGGTGGGTAGAGTGAACAAGTGTGATGGAATTATGGAGATAAGGATGACTAAGCCACAAGCAGCATCGAGTCGCGGCATCCAAAACTGGCTCAACAGCTTGCCAACTTCACTGCATACGTGGACACCGCAGTGAGATGACAAAAAACGTCCACTTCTTGTCATACTTCTTGTTATACTGAGATTCGAAATTAAGTCCGAATTTGAGAGGAATGTTCGTTTTGCAAGGGCTTGTGATCGAATATGCCGAGTATTGATTCGTTTTCGCCGTATGCATTTTTGTGGTGTGCAGACAGGGTGGGTGGTGATTTGTTTTTTAGCTTGGACTGTGTCTTCTCCTCCTTTGCAACTTCTGAGAGTCTCTCTCTATATATAGTGGCTCTATAGAGGGCTTATTCCACAGCCTTTTTAGTTTTATAGTGTGAGAAACAATTAGGAAAGATTACAAGGCTTGAATGATGGCAAACCACTGTGCTTCTGTAAGGCAGTGTGTGTGGTGGGTCAAGAAGTATTTGAGGGACTGTGTGTGTGGAGTTAGAGATTATGTGTCTGTTGGTTTTGGGCTCATCAGTTTGTTCAGCTGGGCAGTTGCAGAAGTGCCTCAGATTATTACTAATTTCAAGAATGGGTGCACAGAGGGTGTCTCCCTTGGCTTTCTCATGACATGGGTTGTAGGGTGAGGAATAAATCTATCACCTTAGATTTCACCCTTTTTTGTTTCATTTCATTTCAATAGTGTTTGATCTGCTTTTCAATTTTCAGGGACTTGTTGAATCTGATAGGGTGTTGGCTGGAGCCAGCCACTGTAAGTCTTTCCTTGCCCTGCACCTAAAACTTTATAAGATTATTCCAGTAAGCTGTCTTGAAAAACCCGACTCTTTAAAATTTAAGTGACATTTCTGGTCTCAGTACTTCACTGGTAGATGTTTTTTAAATTTAACAATGAAGGTTTTTCAAGACAGCTTACTTACAGTATTACTGTTACTTAACAGAATGTCCTCAGAAGTTTCAACTATCAATATTGTTAGATTAGAATAAGTTTAATATATCTTTGTAACGATTGACACTTGTTCCGACACATTGGCCACGTCCACGTGGAAGGTTAATATTCGTTTCCTCAGTTGAGAAAATTAAGTGCTAAAAACAAGGAATTATGGCTGAAACATTGTTGAAATATTATATTTGAGTGTGACCCAATTCACTTTTGTTGGAGTTATGGATACCCATTACTTAGTACTTGATTTCCAGATAAGATAAACAGTATTCTGGCTGGGTAATGTAAATCTACGTTGCTGAAACATCGTATCATGTGTGAAATTTGTCGTTCTCTGATACTAATCTTGCCGTGTTTGGATACTTATCTCAGTAAACTTTGTCCATATTTGAATTTCTTGTCCATATTCGAATTTCTTATATGTGACTCCCACTGTCAGATTTTGACTTTATCTCATTAACAATTTCTCATTTCTATGACTATGCAGCTACCAACACAGTTGTACACGGCACTGGTAAGAACTCTGTTCAACGTTTCAAGATTACGATGGTTAATGCATTCTTTTAGAATCAATTTCCAATGTAATCTCTTTCTTCCAAAAATTTAAAATATATTTTGGAATTCATGTGCTGCAGCTGTATACAATTACGACCATACTTCTAGTCTGCCAAATCATATATTATGATTATTTCTGCAAGTGGCGGAAATCGAGGAAAGGAAAAGTACAATATGAGGTTGTGATTTTGACATATTTCATCCACTTTGGAAATTCAATACCTTTTAGATAATATCAATGATGCTTGATCTTTGGCTAAAGCATGATGTGTGTTTTTTGGTTTGTTAATATATATCAGAATCAACCTAAGGAAGAAGTGAGATCTGAGAAAAATGACAATACAAACGCAGAGCCTGTGAAGGTGCCAGAGAGCATAAATTATTCATATGAAACTGCAAAGAAGAGCAGTGCAGGCTCTAATAAATCCTTTAAAGGGACACCTGTCTCCAGTTTACCTATACCTACTGTTTCTCCTCGGCAGAGGCCCAACACAGGAAGGGACCTATATTACACGTAATACATCTGTATTCCATTCTTCCTATGTTCTTTTAAGTCGAACTTGGTTATGATCTGATATATCATGACCATCGTTTAAAAGTTATAACTTGTATTTTTCAGATCTGCAAGATCTCTAGCAAGCAGTCATACTCCTACTTCCGGTTCATATCTCCTACAATCTCGTGGGTCTGGTAGAAGCTGTCCAAGCTATATTTTAAGCAAGTCATCAGTAGACGAGGATGGACTACTCACTAATCTTATATCTTCAAGTCCCATGAGTTCTAAGACCATACTTCGCTCTGTAAGTTTCCATATATATTGCAACACATTAAATTGAATCCATATATATAACATGAGTACCTACTTGTAGTTACCATTAAAATGGATTTTCTTGTTTCCATGCCTCTATTCAGGTGGCTTCAACAATTTTTTTTGTTGGTGGGATGAATTACTTGAAATTACCTACTTACAGCAATATTACTTCACTTCCTCACTCTCCTCAAGCTCAAAGGAGATTCGATATTATAATAACAGGAAGGAAACTTTTGCAGGTAACTATAAAGCACTGGTTTTTATTGGGTATTTCTCAATGTCTAGTCATAATTCAAATTATCTTTAGTGTGTATTTATGGTGGGTGTGCGAATCTAGGGAATGGGTGGCAGTGCATTCAATAGCTCAGTGATGAAAGAGGATCCCTCAAGTCAATTAGGAACTTTGTTGGGGTGGCTTATGGCTGCTATCTATATGGGTGGACGAATTCCACAAATCAGGCTAAATGTGAGTTTCTTATCAAGAACATTTCAATGCTTGTAAAGTCTGAAGTCCATATTGCTGTAATTTTCAATGTTTGTAAAGTCTAAAGTCTATATTGCTGTAATTTGTTTCTTTTTTCACTGATAAAACCATACTATACAGATAATTTAGTCTAGATTTAGGTCGAGTGTTTTAACCATTCAAACTCCAAAATCACTGTAAATAAGTTAAAGTTCCTCTATTACCCGAGCTAACAATGTAATTGATCATAAATTTTGGTTGCAGATCAAGAGAGGATCCGTCGAGGTATGCTTACCCTTCTAAGCCATTCATGACTTTAACTCTCAATTTGTATAGCAATCAGTGGATATAATTCACCCTTCCAATGTTGTTATGTTATCAGGGCTTGAATCCACTCATGTTCATGTTTGCCCTAATAGGGAATGCTACCTATGTGGGAAGGTATGTAGTTGTTCAATTCATTTATGTTTTTTTAATAACGTGTTTTCAATAACTGTTCTAATGACTCAAGGATGTAGATGTCACAGATTTCATTTTTTTCTAATTATCATGCCATGTTCAGTATAATTGTAAGGACTCTAGAATGGGAAAAGTTGAAGCCAAACATGCCATGGCTGGTGGACGCTGGAGTTTGTGTACTATTGGACTTCTTTGTATCCTTTATAGACAATCTATTTAATAGCATTTCATTTAACATGAAGGAACGTTAAGAGCATTTTTTTATTGGTTCATTCTCAATATAATTAGATGATCCAGTTTATTATTTACATCATGTTAAACATGACCCAGTTTATTATTTACATCATGTTTGTGAGCAAGTTTGTTTTGTACATGTTTGTGAATTTGGCAGAAATTTGATCCCTTAACCTTCCATAGATTCTTGTCCAATTTGTTTATTATAAGGTAATGAAAACTCATAACCATGAAGATGAAAGTGGAGATTATGAAGCAGTCAAAACGTAGCCCTTTCTTGTGCATCTCCTAGATTTCTGTCTTATGATGTGACACAAACAAACTATGAAAAACGGTGTACATGGTTTAAAACCGGGAGTTTCTATGAGAAAAAAGGCATCCCCAATATATATAGGTCCATTGCATCACTGAATCAATGCAAGCAGCCATCCTTCATCATGTCCATAATGAAGGAAATGATATTTAATAAACCCACCTATTATCTCATCCCCTCCATTTGGACAGATTATTCGATAGCCAATGGTCCATTGCATCACTGAATCAATGCAAGCAGCCATTCTTCATCATTTCCATAATGAAGGAAATGATATTTAATAGACCCACCTATTATCTCATCCCCTCCATTTGGACAGATTATTCGATAGCCAATTCTTAGGTGGAGATTGTATTTGTTAACATGATAACATCTCCTTCATTTAGTTCCATTTATTAGTTCTACCTATTAGCTCATCTCCTCCGTTTAGACAGATTATTCAATAGCCAATTCTCAGATGGAAACGATATTTGTAACATATATTATCAATTGTTGTATAAACTTATTAAAAGTATGTTTTAGACCTCTATCTATTAGCTCATCCCTTCTGCTTATCTTTTTCAATTGGACAAATTATCTAATAGCCAATTCTTAGGGAGAGAATGTATTTGCAACATATGTCGCCATCAATTGTTTTTTGAAGTTATTATTAAAAATATATTTTGAAAAAACTCCAGTTAATTTATCTAATTAAAACCATCTAAATTTTATCTAATTAAAACCCTCTAAATTTTATATACTGTTCTCTCTATTGACTTACATATTTTTGTCACAACATGTTTTTCAATATTAGTTTGATTAGTCATTTTTTCTTTCTATGAAAAATATTTTGATATATCTTTCTTTTTAAGAATAATCACAATTAATATTTTTTTCTCTTAATTTTTTATATTGAGTTTCTCTGTTGATTCTTATATTTCTGTTATATCATGTTATTTAATTAGTCATTTTTGTGATTAACATTTCTTTCTTTAAATTTTTATATTATTCTCTCTCTGTTAACTCTCATATTTCTGTTTATTATATTTTTTCTATATTAACTTGATTGATCATTTTGTCTTCTTTTGAAGAATATTTTGATATTTATTATTTTTTATTAGCAATCACAAATAATTTTTTCTTTCTTATAAATTAATGTTTTTTCTCTTATTTTTTTATTTTATTTTATTTTTTCATATTTTTATTATGTTTTGTTTTTTTATATCACTTTTGATTACTCATTTTATCTTTTGATTAATAATTTTATCTTTATTTCATTTTACCATGAAGAATATTTTGATGTTTTATTTTTTCCTGTTATATTTTATTTTTTCTTCTATATCATTTTGATTATTTATTTCATCGACATTTCATCTTATCATAAAGTATATTTTAATATTTGTTCTTTTATTAAGAATCACAAATTATTACATTTCTTTATTTTTATATATAAATTTTTGATTACTCATTTTATCTTTTGATTAATAATTTTATCTTTATTTCACTTTACCATGAAGAATATTTTGATGTTTTATTTTTTCCTGTTATATTTTATTTTTTCTTTTATATCATTTTGATTATTTATTTCATCGACATTTCATCTTATCATAAAGTATATTTTAATATTTGTTCTTCTTTTATTAAGAATCACAAATTATTACATTTCTTTATTTTTATATATAAATTAGTAGATATAACAATTAACATATATATGATTTGAAGGTTTTATAATTTATTTATAAAATTATTAGAGAGAGATTTTTAAATATAATTATTTAAAAAAAAATCTGATTACAATTTTTATAATTTAATATTTTAATTTATAATATTAATAAGCGCTCTCTCTATATATATATAATTAATTCCAATAACTTATAACTTTCATAATCTACCTAAAATAATATATAAAATATTTGAGGAAAAAATATATATATTTTTTATTAATTCCAATAATGATATAACTTTATAAAGAAGACCCAAAAAAATTCATAAAGAATTTGAAATAATTTATACATAAAAGATTATTATAAACACTTTCCATAAAGAATTTGAAATAATTTAAAATTATGTTAGAAAAGATGGTGTAATTTTTATTTTTAATAAAGCATAATTTTTACTTTTAGTAAAGTAAGATTTTGTAAATTAAAAAAATGTAAATTAGTAGTTGCATTTTATTTGAAACATATGACCATTGATTCGTTTTACATTTTGTACATGGTGTAGTATGTAATAATAATTTAATATTTTTAATATAAGTGATAGTGCTAAATGAAGTGTTCTTTTATATAATATGGTAATGCATTGTGTAGGGAAAGAGATATTTAATTTTACAATGAACATGAGAAATGGTGAAATGGTGGGGCAAAATAAGGTTATACAAAACATGGAAGTAGTAATATAGTTTTTAAGGTAAATTGAGTGGTCATGAGAAAAATGCACGGTATAACAAGTAATGAAATTAATGAATCTTAGGAAGATATACGTTTAAATTTTAGTGATGTCACATCTATTAATTCAATCTATAGCATGCAAAAATGAAAACTACAAGATAGGGTCTGAGATCTCAATGTCTTGTCCCCACATCAATGACATTGCATCGTTAATTCAAGCCACATTGGACATGGAGCCCTATTGAAATCAAATAAGTTCTCATGAATCTTCTTCCACTATTGAAAATAAAAAATAGCCATTCAAAGATGTCACCATGTTGAAAATTACGAACCTTTTTCAATGGGCGATGGTCATATAAATTCAGATCTGGTGTATGATATGGGCTCCTTGATATATGCTATCACTTGAAATACCTTGTCATTATCCCTCACCATCACCACTTAGCTCACTTTGAAATATTTCACTATTTACATGTTCTTTATGGCCTTGCCATTTCTTTTATGGGTCTGAGTATGGCATTTTCATATGTTCTTAAACTTGATGTAATTGTTTAGGTGTCAATTATTGGCATCATGGATGAACGGAAGATATAAGATAGACATTGGGACCTCAATGCATTTTCTAAGCATCATCGATATTACATTGTTGATTTTCACTTTTATTGAGATGTAAAGCCCTAATACAATTAAATCGATTCTCATGATGTCCTTATCTACCCTTGAGAATAGAAAAAAACCAATCAAAGATGTCACCACCTTAATTTTATATAACTAACATGTATCATTCTACACTATTGTTACATTGACATGTTAATTTAAAATTTAACATAGTCACATATGTGAGTGTAAATTATATGGGATAAGTGATATCTATATATAATATTAAATAAATATATAATATTAAATTAAATACATAATATTAAATTAAATATTTAATAATTATTTAAAATATTAGTATAATATTTAATAACTACATAATATAAGGTATCCTATATTCTATTTAGTAAAATACATTAGAGGGCTCATATCGTACACTAAAGTTGGATTTAACTATTTGGATTTACTTTACTTGCAATCATAATAAAGGGGTATGCAACTTGTAGAGTGGTGGCAGCTTTGATCGGGTATTTTTTTTTGTCAAAGGTTGACAAGGATGCTATGAGATCTGACTTGATTGTGACACAAATTCCATTTGATGTGTCCCTTGAATAAATGGGTAAGTGTACATAATTGAGAGAAAATTTTGTGAACATTTATCATAATGCCTACATAACATGTACACCTTATTTTAAATTAAGCTCAGGATATGTGTTATAATGCATGTGCATTATGTTTGGTGAACATAACACATATGCATTATAATGCATACATGTTATAACATATACACATTATGTTTGGTGAACATAACACTTAAACATTATAATGCATACACATCACCTTTACATTGCACAAGAAAATAAAAGAAAGATCTATTGGAAGGGGCATATGGTTTAATAAAATAAATGTTAAGTATATGGAATATAATATTATTTATACTTTAATTTTATTTTATTAAATATAAAAAATTAGGGTCACTTTACATCCGATAGAGTTGGTCTCATAGTGTCACACCTTACGATGTGGGAGATAGTTTTTCAAAATCCAATCTGGTCAGTATTTAGGCATTTTCAGGGTCTTAATATTTAACTTAGGAATTTTATGGCATAAATTTTGTAATTTATGTTAATTTTTGGTAAACATATAATCATTTTTTATGTTTTTTTGATTCTTAGATTGTTTGTTGGCTTATTTAGGAGTCCTAGGTTTGTCAAAATTGAACTTTACAAACCACTCACTTTGAATTCAAGCCAAAATAATGTGATTTAGACAACATAGGTCACATTGATGACTTTCACACATCAACCAACAACTTTTTTATTAATTTCACTTGTTCATTGTCCCTCCCTCATCCCTAATCACTTTATCCTCATCCCTTATCATCCATAATCACTCCCTCCTTGTTGTTCATCATCTCTAATCACTCCCTCATTAACCCTCACCATCCCTCATCATTTATAATCACTCCCTCACCATCTCTAATCACTCCCTCATTGATCATCACCATCCCTCACCATCCCTAATCATCACTTCATCATCCCTCATCACTCCCTCATTGACCTAACTATCTCTCATCATTTATAATCACTCCCCCATCATACCTAATCACTCCTACAATGGCCCTCACCATCCCTCACCATCCCTAATCATTTTTGTATCATCCCTAATCACTCCATCATCTTAATCACTTCCTCATTTACCCTCACCATCCCTCATCATCCATAATGACTCCCTCATTCTCCATCATCATTTATACTCACTCCCCCCTCATCACTCTTCATATTTAATCATTCCATCCAATACCTTGATGGTGGGTGTAGTAGCTTCTTGCTTGTGCCTGATTGGCTTATGTTACAATTCCAAATTTTAATCACTCAAATAAATCCCAAATAAACTCTTATTTCATTCAAATAAGGATCTTGGAGATATCATCTAATTGTCTGGTCTGATTCAAAGATATATATGGTGATCTAAGCCTAGATCATGGAGATAGTGTGTATACAAAGACTTGGACTAGAATAAATAGGCAAGAAATTGAGTAAAGAGTGGGATGAAATTGTATTACTTACACACACACACATATTAGGATTTGGGCATCTAAGAATCCCAATCCAAGAGTTGAGAATCCAAATTTATATCCATATAGATAGGGGTGATTGGAGACTAGTTGAGAATTCCAATCCCATCCCCATAGTTGACATCTCATTTTATCTATGTCATTAAGATTATGTCCATAGTAGATTTGATTGCCAGATAGATAGATAGGAATTCACCAATATAGTAGTCGATAGAGTGTGTTTCCAACCCCAACTCGATTTATACCCAGCCCAATATATACCCACATTGATATATGAAGGGAATGAAGGGCATATGCCTTAATCTAGTGTATCAAGGAAGGGCCACTTGGAGCTTGGGGATTATGAGAGATGAGGGGGGAGTGATAAGGGATGATGAATGAGTGATTATGGATAATGAGGGATAGTGTGGGTCAATTAGAGAGTGATTAGGGATGATGAGGGAGTAATTAAGTATTATTATGGATGAGGTGGGAGTTATTATGCATGATGAGGGATGATGGAGTGATTAGGGATAATGAGGGAAAATGAGGATCAATGAGGAAGTGATTAGAGATGATGAGGGATAATGAGGGTCAATGAGAGAGTAATTAGGGATAGTGAGGAATGAGGAAAGAGTGATTAAGGGTGATGAGGGATGGGGAGGAAGTGATTAGGGATGAGGGAGGGATTAAGAGCAAGTGAAATTAACACAAAGTGGTCATTTTATGTGTTTAGGTCATAAATGTGACCTATGCTACCAAAATCACACCACTTTGGCTTGAATTAAAATTGAGTGGTTTGTAAACTTTAATTTTGATAAACTTAAGACTCATTTAAATGCCAAAAAATAATCTTGAAGGCATAAAAACCTAAAAATGACTATGTTTACCTTGTTGTCTATGAGAGATGGAAAGGGTCAATGAAGATAAGGAGGGAGTGATTAGGGATTATTAGGGATGGGGGGGAGTGATTAAAAATGATAAGGGATGATGGAGTGATTAGGGATGATGAGGGTAAATGAGGTAGTGATTAGGGATGATGAGGGAGTGATTAAGGATGATGAGGGATGGTAAGGGTAAAAGGAGTGATTAGGTATGATGAGGGATAATGACGGAGTGATTAGGGATGATGAGGGATGGTGAGGATTAATGAGGGAGTGATTAGGGATGATGAGGGATAATGAGGGTCAATGAGAGAGTAATTAGGGATAGTGAGGAATGAGGAAAGAGTGATTAATGGTGATGAGGGATGGGGAGGAAGTGATTAGGGATGAGGGAGGGATGAGAAGCAAGTGAAATTAACACAAAGTGGTCATTTGATGTGCCTAAATCATTAATGTGACCTATATTACCCAAATCACACCACTTTTACTTGAATTAAAAATAAGTGGATTGTAAACTTTAATTTTGACAAACCTATGACTTCTAGAAATGCCAACAAGCAATCTTGAAGGCACAAAGACCTAAAAATGACTATATATTTACCTTGTTGTCTATGGGGGATGTCTACAGTAAATGAGGATGAGGAGGGGGTGATTATGGATTATTAAGGATGAGGGGGGAGTGATTAGGAATGATAAGGGATGATGAAGGAGTGATTAGGGATGATGAGGGATGATGATGGAAAATGAGAGAGTGATAAGAAATGATGAGGGAATTATTAAGTATGATGAGGGATGGTAAGGGTAAATTAATGAGTGATTAGGTATGATGAATGATAATGATGGAGTGGTTAGGGATTATTAGGGATGAAGAGTGAGTGATTAAGGATGATGAGGGATGATGGAGTGATTACGGATGATGGGGATCAATGAGGGAGTGATTATGTATAATGACAGATTTATTAGAGATGATAAAAGATGGCGAGGGTCAATGAAGGAGTGAATAATGAAAATGAGGGAGTGATTAGGGGTGATGAGGGATGAGGAGGTAGTGATTAGGGATGAGGAAGGGACACTGAGCAAGTGGAATTAATACAAAGTGATCATTTAATGTGCATAGATCATAAATATGACCTATGCTACCTCAATCACACCACTTTGGATTGAATTCAAAGTGAGTGGTTTATAAATTTAAATTTTGACAAACCAAGGACTCCTAAAATTACTAGCAAGCAATAGTAAAAAAAACCTAAAAAGTAACTATATGTTTACCTTGCTATCTATGAGGGATGCTGAGGGTTAATGAGGATGAGTAGGGAGTGATTAGATATTATGAGGGATAAGGAAGATTCATTAGAAATGTCAAGGGATGATTAAAGATTTATTAGGGATGATGAGCAACTATGAGGGTCAATGAGGGAGTGATTAGGGATGATGAGGGATGGTGAGTGTCAATGAAGGAGTGATTAGGGATGATGAGGGATGAGGAAGGAGTATTAAGGATTATTAGAGATGAGGAAGAAGTCATTATAGGTAATGAGGGATAATGAAGTAATGAATAAAGATGATGAGAGATAATGAGAGTCAATGAGAGAGTGAATAGGGATGATGCAAGAGTGATTAGAGATGATGAGGGTCAATGAGGGAGTGATTAAGGTAGGGATAATTTTAGAGGCTATTTATAGTAAAAATGATATAAGTAGGTTTTCTAGATTTTGAAAATAGTTAATTCTAAAAAATATACATAGGTCAAATAGCTTCAAATTTATATAATTTATTATACATGTGTTTTGAATCATCTTATAGATTATACTCAGTCTTATTTTAGGACACATATTTTCCATATTTACTATGCATGTATAGTTTTGATTCACTATAAAATTATATGAGACATGTATAGGTTAGTATGGAATCATCAAGTATATATGTGTATGTATGCATGTATATTAGTATGTATGTGTGCATATATATGATAAGGACCATCTAGGACATAATAAACTTAAGTTAATAATTATATTTTGGTTGGCATGATTTGTTAATTGAAATAAAAAAAATTTGAAAGATCAATTATGGATATGGTTAAGATATTTTCACAGACCTTATTATATAGTTTATAATTTTAAAACTATGAAAATGTTTTGATTTTTTTAGTGCAATATATAAAACTAAGTAAAACAAACATGATCTTCTCTTTATGGTTTTAATAACTAAAAAAAATAATAATAAATATTTTTTAAATCAAATGTTTATTTTATTTCTAACATTGAATGTGGTGCAGGTGGAATTAAAGCTATAGGGATTGGAGTTTAGATCTTGACTCATATTTTGGTGAATTGGCACTAACATATTGAGGGGTCTAAGGAAAAAATTAATGTTTGTTCAACATGCCACCCAAAAGATTAATTTAAGTTGGTCAAATACATCTGTGATGGTTTCTTGATTTTTTAAGTCATTGATGCAAGCTATTAGTGGAAGTGAAGCTATGGTAGTATAAATATTGGGACGAGAGGTTGGAAACAAAGGTGAAAAAAAATTATAAGCTTGTTTTGTTATGATTTCAACTGCAAGGTATGGATTTGTGTTTCTTTTGTTCTAAAGACTAAGAGCTATTGTTTGCATGCATAGTCATTTATCTTGAAATGAATAAATATAATGATAAGATCTTTAAAAATCATTTATTTAAAGATATTTACTGATGGTTTATAAATTTTCTAGTCATTGAGGCAAACTATTAGCAGAAACAAAGATCTGGTAATCAAAAGATTGAGACGAGGTGCAAATAATTTCTAAGCTGGTTTCCTTGTGATTATAACTGCAAGGTATGGATTTGTATTTATTTTGTTATGAAGAGTGAGAGTAGTGATTTTCATGCACATTTGTCTATCTTGAAATGTATAAATATAATGATAAGTTCCTTTACAAGTATTTATTTATTTTCTCAAAACACTATGCATGTTGGTTTTGTTAGAAATTTTATGTATATCTGCAAATCTTTTCCTTAGAAAAAGATTTTGTTTATTTCAATCATTTTGAATGCACACATTTATTCCATTCACACATGATTGAAGGTTGATATTTTCTCAAAATCTATGAAATTAGTATTTTTTGGGTTTCTCAAAAATATGGTTGAAATGATCGTGATGCTTTGTTACATTTATTCATTTTATTCTTTGTGCATTGTTTAAAATAAGTATCTTGCATGCCATTATTTCTCAGAGGAAATCATTTTTTTATTTATTTAAAAGGAGTATTTCTTATAATAAATTAGTTTCTTATTTGTTTAAAATAAGTATGTAGTAAAGACCAACCAAATAATATAATTCAATCCCCATAGTTTTAATTCCACCTGCACCATATTCAATGCTAGAAATAAAGTATACATTAGGTTTAAAAATTTAGGATGTGAAGTCATTAACCTTTTTTAACATTTCCTAAATTTTTAAGCCTTGAAGTCTTGAAGATGTATCAATTTCAACTTACAAGTTTATAATTATAATTTTAGTTATTTATTATTAAGTTTTTTAGTCATTAAAACCATATAGAAAGAATATCATGTTTGTTTTTATTGATTTTATAAATGTGTTAAGGATAAATACACTTAAGGTAATCATTATATTTTAGTTGGTATCATTTTTTAATTGAAATAAAACAAATATTTGAAAGACCATTATTGATTATGGATACGGGTAAGATATTTTGGTAAACCTTAACATTATTGATTAATGATATGGTTAAGATATTTAAAAGATAGTGTTTGAGAAAATATCTTTAAAAAAATATTTTTCAAAAAAATTATCATTATATTTATTCATTTTAAGACATATGATTGTGCATACATATAACTGATATTAGTCTTTAAAACAAAATAAACACAAATCCATACCTTGCAATCACAAGGAAATCAATTTAAAAATTGTCTACACCTTCATTTCTAACATTTCATATCCATATTTAGACTACTAGAGATTCACTTACATCAATAGCTGGCATCAATGAATATAAAAATTGAGAAACGATCACATATGTATTTGAGCAACTTACTTATGCTTGAATACATACGTGTCTCTATAATAAAGCTTACAACTGTTATAGACATGTTATCTTAATCAAACAGAAGACTCAAATTAATTATTTACATGCACAATAATCTATATTGAAATGAATAAATATAATTATAATTTCCATGAAAATCAATTATTTAAAGATATTTGCTTGTCATCCTTGATTTTCATGATTTTCTTGCCTTATGGCCCCATAGTTTATTATATATACTCTATACTCTGATTTTTTATCACAATTTTTGTTATACTCAATTTATTATATTATTTGGTTGGTATTTACCCATATTTAATATAATAAATAATGGCATGGAATATAGTTCTTTTAAAAATTGCACAAAGAACAAAATGAATAATTGTAACAGAGCCTCATGATCATTTCAATCATATTTTTGAGTAATCTGAAAATACCAATTTCACGTGTTTTGAGAACATATCAACATGAAAAAAGTAAAAATCAATGAAATAAATAAATATAATGATAAGTTCCCTAAAAATCATTTATTTTAAGGTATTTTATTTCCATCCTTGCTTTTCATAGTTGTCTTGCCCTATGGCCCCATAGTCAATTTATACTCTACACTCTGATTTTTTGTCACAATTTTTGCTATACTTAATTTATTATATTATCTAGTTGGTCTTTACCATATATTTATTTTAAATAAATAATAAATTGATTTCCTCTAAGAAATAATGATGTGAAAAAATAATTCTTTTAAATAATGCACAAAGAATAAATTGAATAAATGCAATAGATCTTCATAATCATATTATATTTTATTTTTAAATGTTTAAGGTAAAAATTATATTCTGGTTGGCATGGTTTATTAATCGAAATAAAAAATATTTGAAAGACCAATATGGAGATGGTTAAGATATTTTGGCAGACCTTATTATATAGTTTGTAATTTTAAAACAATGAAAATATTTTGAATATATATTTTTTAGTTATGTCATCCTTGCTTTTCATAAATGTCTTGCCCTATGGACCTATCATTGGTTTATACTCCATACTCTAATTTTTTGTCAATATTTTTACTATACTTAGTTTTATTATATTATTTGGTTGGTTTTTAACACATATTTTAAACAAACAATAAATTGATTTTCTCTAAGAAATAATGATGTGCATGATACTTCTTTTAAACACTACTCAAAGAATAAACTGAATAAACACAACAAAGCTTCATGATCATACTATATTTTGTTTTTAAATATTTAAGGTATTAATTATATTTTGATTGGCATGGTTTGTTAATTGAAATAAAAAATATTTTAAAGGCTAATATGGATGTGGTTAAGACATTTTGGCAGACTTTATTATATTTTTTATAATTTTAAAATTTTGAAAATGTTTTGAATATTTTTTTAGTTATGTCATCTTCATTTTTTCATAGTTGTCTTGCCCTATGGACCTAAAGTTGGTTTATAATCTATACTCTAATTTTTTATCATTATTTTTTCTATACTAAATTTATTATTATCTGGTTGGTGTTTACCACATACTATAAACAAACAATAAATTATTTTCCTTTGAGAAATAATGACATGCAAGATAATTATTTTGAACAATGCATAAAACAAAAATTGAATAAATGCAATAGAGCCTTATGATCATAATGTATTTTGTTTTTAAATGTTTAAGGTAATAATTATATTCTAGTTGGCATTATTTGTTAATTGAAATAAAAAATATTTGAAAGGACAATATGGATTTGGTTAAGACATTTTGGCAAAACTTATTATATAATTTATAATTTTAAAACTATGAAAATATTTTGAATATTTTTTTCAGTTATGTCATCCTCTCTTTTCATAGTTGTTTTTCCCTATGGCCCCATAGTTGGTTTATAATTTATACTATAAATTTTTGTCACAAATTTTTCTATACTCAATTTATTATATTATCTAGTTGGTATTTTAAAAGACTTACACAGGTCTGTACTCAATTTATACATAGTCATATGGCCATAAAATTTATCACTTAAAAAGATAAATTTAATATTTAAAAATAATGATAAATTTAATCATTAAAAGGAAGGAACCATAAACAAGACCTTAAATTTAGACTTCTCATCCTCTAACCTCTTTATCCATTGGTTTTTTAATTAACACAAATTACCTCTTATAAAATAAATCTACATAAGTGCTTCAAATTGATTAAAATCTTAGAACCACAAAACCCTTAAATCTAAACTCATATAACTTCATTTCTATTAAAATTTTATTCCTTTGTGGTCATTGGAATCGTGAAGTGAATGAAAATTGCAAGAGGAGGCCAAGGAGGAGTCTAATCAAACAAAAATGAAGTAAAATCCAAGTAAGAAATACAATCCATATATGTTGTGAGAATCATGAAGCAAGTAAAAATTAGAAGAGGAGGCCAAAGAGGAGTCTAAGAAACCAACAACAAAGTACAATCCAAGTAGAACATACAAGCTGTACATATTTGCAAATGTTTTCACATTTTTAGTGAAGTCTACCTATATTTTAAAGGATTCAAACTATTACCATGTTATTTTTTTCATTGGATCTTTGATCACAGTGTGAAAACCCTTTTTTATCTTATATCAAAACCCTTAATATTAGACACAATTTGGTTATCATGCAGGATTAATTTTTTAGTAATGAGATCAATAAGATCTTTGCATTTGTTTGAAATTGTGTTCTTAGTAACAAGATCAAAAAGACCTCAAAAATCTTATGAATGTGTGTTTGGGCATTGATTTGGTGATGATTTTTTCAGAGTCACACACACCTATTTAGGGTTTATGTTTGGGATACGTCTACAACAATTCTTATTCATGTTGCTCTCATGTCCTCCTTGATTGGATTTATTCATTCAATAAAGTGTTTGAAATGGATGGATTTCCCCCAATTTCATAGGGCAAAGAAAAATAATTGTTATTAAAAACTTAGGGTATCCATTGATCATAATTGTTATTCTACCTCAAACATATTTTCCTCGTGAATGTGTTTGGATAAAGGGGTTTAACTTGGATTTTTTATATTATTTATTGATTTGAATATGATGTTAATTCACCAAATATTTATAATTTTTTTGAAAGATCTAATATAAATCACCAGCCAATTTATACCAGTATGGTAATTTTACTAAAGATTCACTAGTGGCATTATACCTAAATAGTAAGTTTTAGGGATCCATTATTAAAATTATTCTTGGATTAGGGATGATGAGGGACAAGGAAGGAGTGATTAGAGATGATAAGGGATGAGGAGAAAGTGATTAGGGATGAGGGTTAGATGATGAACAAGTGAGATTAACACAGAGTGGTTGTTTGATGTGCACAAGTCATCAATGTGACCTATGTTGTCCAAATCACATCACTTTGGATTGAATTCAAAGTCATTAGTTTATGAAATTTAGTTTTGACAAACCTATGACTCCTAAAAATTTTAATAAATAATTCAAAAGGCACACAAACCTAAACAAATGACTATATATTTACCAAAAATGGACATCAATTACAAAAATTATACCCTAAAATCCTTAGATTTAGTATTGAGAGCCTAAATATGCCTAAGTACTGACTAGATTGGACTTTGAAAAACTATCTCCCACATCATAAGGTGTGTAGCTATGACAACTCTATCAAATGTAAAGTGACCCTAATTTATTATATTTACTAAAATAAATTTAAAGTATAAGGAATATAAAATTAAACCATCTTCCCCTTCCAATTAAACCATCTCCCCCTTCCAACATTAATTTTATGGTTTTTTATGTAATGTGACAGGAACGTGTACATGTTCCTTTCTCATTGCATGAAGAAAAGAAAAAACCTTTCCAATAGAAATTTTTACTTTTTAATGAAATGTGAAAGGAACACTACACATTATAACATGTACATGCTATATTTTTTTTTGAATTCAAAAACCAAGCCTTTTGGTTGGAAATGGCTTGAATTCTCTAGCCAAAGGCTTGGACCTGTCAACACAGCTAGATCTGAGTGTTTTGACATAAAATTAAAAAAAATTAAGCTTTCGTCATCAAATACACTATGAATTTTAATGAGAAAATTCAAAAAATTATTACCACAATGATGAGCATGCCCTCCTCTTTCCAATTATATGATTTTTATAATTTTTAGACTATTTTAAGCTTTTAATCTATGTTGATTTCTAACTATATCTATTTTAGGCCACTACATCCCTCAAATATAAATGCATATAGATGCTTATGTATCTTTTTTTTGGTTGATCCAAATGCAAAAAAAATATGGTTACAAACTAAGCCTAATTCTACACAATTCAAAAATAAAACTAGGTTTTTTTTTATGTAGTTAGGGGGGTCGCAAGGCCAACCATCTATTTTTTGTAAAGTTTTTAGGATCTATTTACTTGTAAAATTAATTTAAAAAAATATTCATCAAAAAATTATAAAAAAATATAGGTTATAAAATAGATGATCTTATTTAAAGTTTCACCAAATGGTTTTAAACAATATTAAATGATGCCCAAAAAATGAGGAGCCGCACGACTGACTATCTACTCTAGTTTCCTAAAAATTAGGAGTTCCTATTCAAATTTTAGATGTTTGACCTAAAAAATTAGTTTTTTAAAAACTAAACTCAAAATTTTATAGTTCATGTTTTTACACCATCCTCAAATTTTGAGTGTAGCCATCTCAAATTATCTATAGAATTAAAAATCTCTCAAATTTTAAGAAAAATATGTCCAGTCCCTTTTTATCCCCAAACTTTATGCACTTACCCCAACACTACACTTTTGTTGATGTGGGGATAATACATTAAGGTCGAAGAGTCTATATTTTATCTTCTATTAATCCATGCTACTAATATATTGAAACCTAGAAAAATTATATCAAACTTAAAATCATATAAAAACACCATATATAGACACTAAAAGAAAGGGAAAGGTTATACAAAACATACAAATAGTGAAATATTTCAAGGTGAGATGCACAGTTATGGTGAGGGGCAATGAAAAGGTATTGTAGGTGATATTTTACACTAGGTGACCCATATAACAATATAAAACTATATAAAATATAATAATGCAATATAATATTAACATCGATGGACACATTACCATTTGGAAGACCAATAAATTTCTCTATGATAATTTATGGATAACACTTATCCCTTGTTTGATTAGATGTTTTCTATTATCAAGGGTGGATGAGGATATCATAATAGATAATTTTATTATGGCAGGGCTCAACATCTCATGTGAAATTCAAATTAATGATGCAATGTCATTGATACTGGGACAAGACATCAAGGTCCCAAAGTCTATATTGTAGCTTCCATTCATCCATGATGATAATATATTGATGCCTAGAGCAATTACATCAGGCTTAAGAACATATGACCACACCATACTCAGACCCTTGGAAGAAAGGGCAAGACCATACAAACATGAGAATAGTGAAATATTTTAAGGTGAGATGAGTGTGATGGTGATGGGCAATGAAAAGGTATTTTATATGATATCTTACACTAAGGGGCCCATATCAAACACCAAACCCATATTTAGGGCAATGTTTGGATTTACATGACCAACACCCATTGAAAAGGGGTTTGTATATTGCAAGGTAGTTGTATTAACATATTTAATTTTAATATTGAATAAATTAAGCCAATATTACATGCATTTCACATTGGAGGCTATTAAGATTTATCATTTATTATATAATAATAATAATAATAATTTATATATAGTATTATATTATATATAATATTAAATTATTATATTAAAAGATGTAGTATAATAAATATTATATATTATAATGATATAATATATATTATATATGTATATATTATATTATAAAGTATGTAATATATGATATGACATATTATACATACATACATACATATATATAGAAATTTTATGTTAATATTTAAATATTATGAGAGTGCAAATTCACAAATGTTCCTCTCTTGAAACCTGTCTAACATTTTGTGCACGAAGTGCTAAGAAACAATACTCATATATTTCTAGTGGAGATGACAATGGAAAATGAGGTTGTGTATTCTTTCATATGGCATGACAAAACACTATGTGGGGAGGAGATATTTTTTTGTGTGGTAAACTTGAGAAATGATGAAATGGTGGGGAAGGGCAAGGCCATATAAAGCATACAAGTGTTGAAAGATTTCAAGGTGATTTTTGTGGTGATGGGGAGGGGAAATACCAAGGTACTTCAAGGAATATTGTATGCCAAAGGGCTTGTATCATACACAATCCTTGGATTCAGAGTTGTGATTGGATTTACATGACCTACATCCATTACAAAGGGATCCATAACTTTTAGGGTGGCAGCATATTTAATTGGTTATTTTCTATTTTCAAGACTGGACAAGGATGTCATAAGTTTTTATTTCATTGCATAAGGGCTCCATGTCTCATGTGTAGCTTGAATTAGTGCTACAATGTTATTGACATGGGTACATGACATTAAGATCCCAAAGTCTATCTTGTATCTTTCATTTGTCCATGTTACAAATATATTGACACCTAGAAAAATTACGTCAAGGATAATGAAATAAAATAAATGCCATACTTGAACCTCTATAAGAGAAAAAGACCATAATTTGACTCTGTCTTCATAAGCATCTTATTTATTCTTGTTATAAAAAAACATAAAATCTAAGGAAGCACTGGCCAGGGAAAATGTGTTTTGGAAAGATTATTAAAAATAATATTTGATTATTATTTCTTAAAAATTCATGCACACAAGGTAAGATGGGGATAAAAATCATGGTTTTGAGTGAGGCATGAATGATTTTTTACTCTTTCACTTTACAAAACCCTATTTTACCAAAAATGGAAAATTATATCCCTTTGGGCATAATTCACACTTATAAATATGGTAGTTTTATCCTTCATAAAGGAAGTTATAGCTGAGTGGGGTGGTGCCTAATTTGAGATACATCATACCTCCATAGTGTTTGAAGAGAGTATGTAGAGTTTGGTGGGGTTTTGCAAAATTAAAGAGTGTAAATTGGTAGTCATACCTCATTTGAAACCCATGACCTATAGCCACATCTCACCTTTTGTGAATGAAGCATTAAGCAATAATAATTTGGGATTTATAGTGGAGGTGACAATGAAAAATGAGGTGGTGTGTTCCTTCATATGATGTGGAAATAATGGTTTACTAAACAAGGAGTACATGTGATAAAATATTCTCCAATTTAATAAGAAGAAATTTATAAATAATGATATATAAAAATAATATTATTATACTGTATATAATATAATATAATAATATTATTATATTAATATATAATGTAATATATATTATTATATATATTAATATAAATTATTTATAATATATATAAATATCTATGTAAAAGTGATACTACTGTAAACTATTTACTGTTAGGATCCCTACTCCTTAAGATTATACTTGATTACCTTTGTATAAGCAACTAAACATGGAATTTAATCAGAAGTAATATGTAACTAGAATTCAGAAATAACACAGAATATGAGAGACAATACAATCTTGTATTAACACTCTTGCAGAAGGAAATACAATGAAGAAATCACATTCTTCCCACACCTCTTAGGCGTACCAGTAATTCTCCCTCAAGATTTCTCTCTCTCAATTACAAACAAATCAACTCAAACACAGAGTTGTCATTTCCACCAGTCAGTAAAAATACTGCTAGTACACTAATGAGTACACCACGTACTCCAAGTAGATCTCCCTGATCTTGCTCCTTGTTGTGTTGCAAATCTCCTTTGACCTTGCTACCCCACAGATCTCCTTTGACCTTGCACACACACACACCTGCAGATCAACTGACCTTACTTACCATGTAGATCTCCCCTGATCTTTCACACCTGTAGATCAACTTGGTCTTGCACACTTGAAAACCTAGATCTTACACTTGGAAGAACCCTTGTCCTTGCCTTTGCAAGTCCTTATGATTCTACAAATTACAATACAGCCCCATGGGTCTCTTAAATACATCCCATACAAACAATAATTAGACTTCCTAATTACAATAATTATAAATGCAGACTCAAGACTAAAATTAGTCTTTACATGCAAATTGGTCGTTCATCAAACTAACTATTCGTGTAACTAATAGTTTTGGAAGGCACAGGCGATCGATGTCGGCCGATGAATGACCAATGTCAGCAGCTTTTGGTCTACCCCTGACTAACATCGATTGGCCTGATCGACGTTGGTTACTATGACACTCAACAACCTCCTCCATGTTTGCATCAGTGAAGCTTTTAGCTCCACAACCTAACAATCTCCCACTTGGAGATAAACAACTACACCTGTACCTATACCTATACATCATCTAATTTTATTTCTTGGCTTGTATCCCTCTTCAAGTTCAGTCTTGAAGACCAACCACCACATATCTTGTGGTGCTTCTCCTATCATCTAAGTAACCTGCCATATCTGAATCTACATACCCATGTAGAGAAGTGCTTGACCTTGCATAGCATGAATCCCTACTACTAGTCCCTCTCAGATACCTGAGAATCCACTGAACTACTTTCTAATGTTCCTTTCCTGGATTGGCCACAAACTTGCTGACAACTCCCACTACTTGGGTAATATCAGGTCTAGTACACATGTACTCAACCTCATCATGTGATTTGGGACACTGTTCTGTGAACTATCCATCCATAGGTGTGCTAACCGGTTTCGTATCCTGCATATTGAACCTCTCCACTACCTTATTCACATAATCATTTAGAGACAAAATCAACCTGTGACTTTCCCTATCTCTAGAAATAGTCATGCCAAGGATTTCTACTCCTGAATCCTTCCTGGCACACCACTGAGCTACTTTTACCTTTAGCTCAGCAAATCCTTGTATGTATGAACCTGCAACAAACATATCATCCACATATAGTAATAGGATAATGTCATGACCATTATCCAACCTGGTAAAATAAACACAGTGATGACATTGACATTGACTAAAGCCATGCTTTGTCATACACCTGTCAAACCTATACCACTATCTTGGAGCTTGCTCAAGACCATATAACCTGGCCTTCTATCTCACCTATCCATTCTCTCCTTTCTTTAACCTGGGAATCCATTCATCTTTTAGTGCTTTCATCTCGGCTAACAACTCTACCAAATCCTCCATTTGGTTCTTTCCCAAGGAATCAATTTCCTCATTCATGCCATGCTCCCACTGTTTCTTGGATTTTACCTGCATTGCCTCTTTAAAACTTCCTAGTTCTTGACCATCAGTGAGTAATAAGTTCAAGTAGTATAAATAAGGGGAATAATGAATTTGAGGCTTACTTACCCTTTCAGTCCTCCATATGGGCGTTTGAGACTCCTTGACAGCTTGTTGTCTGCCCAAAATCCATTCTCTGATCAACCTTGGTCTACACCTGACCAATGTCGATCCCACCTAATCACTGATGTTAGTTCCCTAATTAACGTCGATGTCCACTTACTCGACACCACCAACTCTGGTCTACACATGATCGATGTCGGTACCTACCTGATCGATGTCAGTTCTCACCTGACCGACGTTGGTAACTGTGTTTTCCTATGAGTGATGACTTTTACCCACAAGCTCACTTTGGATCATAACCTTGTCCAAACTACCCTACTCAATTTTATTTAGCCTCTTTAGCTAATCACTGTCCATCATCTTCTCCATGAAAACCAAGGCTTTCCAGTTCTTAAGTTTATGAAAGACATCAGACTTCCTCTTAAGAACATGCATCCCCTTCTCATTCATGTGACCAAGCCTACAAAGCCACATCTTCACATCTACATCTGAAGTGATAAACCAGAAGGAGAATCAGTAATACAAGTAGATAGATAAAGAGTACCTACTTTCTTACCACATGCTAATTCAAGTGCACCCTTGGAAACTTTCCAAGATTCCGATATGAGAGTAACTATGAAACCCTCATCACCCAACTTTCCTGCAGAAATTAGACTCCTCTTCAGGACTGGGACATGCATGACATCCTTCAACACCCATGTGTTGCCCATCTGCAATTTCAGCCGCACTTCCCCTTTGCCAAAAATTTGACAAGGCTCACCAACCCCTAAATAAATCTTTCCAAAGTCTCCTTGGACATAATCATGGAAAAATACTCTATTTGGGGTTGCATGGAAAGAGGCAACATAATCTAAAAATTAGGATTCTACTCTATCCAAGGAACATATAAGAGCAACTCATGCTTTAATCCCTGCATCATTTGCTTCTTTATTTCCTTCATGCTGATCTTCTACCAACCAACAATCTTTCTTTACCTGCTCTTTCTTTCCATAGTTCAGTAATTGATCATTCTTGCCATTGAATTTCTCCATTCTTAGTGTACTTTCTTCTGCCATTACTTTACTCCCATTCAATCAAAAACCCCTGAGAGTGACCTGTAATCAACAAACACTAACCTGCTCAACTGCTTGTTAGTTGATCCTAGCTCTGATACCAATTTTTAGGATCCCTACTCCTTAAGAGTATACTTGATTACCTTTGTATAAGCAATTAAACATGGAATTTAACCAGAAGTAATATGTAACTAGAATTCGGAAACAACACAAAATATGAGAGACAATACAATCTTGTATTAACACTCTTCCAGAAGGAAATACAATGAAGAAATCACACTCTTCCCACACCTCTTGGGTGTACCAGTAATTCTCCCTCAAGAGTTCTCTCTCTCAATTACAAAAAAATCAACTCAAACACAGAGTTGTTTCCTCCAGTCAGTAACAATACTGCTAGTACACCAATGAGTACACCATGAACTCCAAGTAGATCTCCCTAATATTTATCCTTATTGTGTTGTAGATCTCCTTTGACCTTGCACACACACACACACTTGCAAATCAACTGACCTTACTTACCATGTAGATCTCCCCTGATCTTGCACACCTGTAGATCAACCTAGTCTTGTACACCTGCAAACCTAGATCTTACACTTGGAAGAACCCTTGTCCTTGCCTTTGTAAGTCCTTATGATTCTACAGATTACAATATAGCCCCATGGGTCTTTTAAATAGATCCCATACAAACAATAATTAGACTTCCTAATTATAATAATTAGAAACGCAGACTCCAGACTAAAATTAGTCTTTACATGCAAACTGGCCATTCATCAAACTAACTATTCATGTAACTAACAGTTCTAGAATTCACAAATGATCGATGTCAGTCCCTGTCTATCTGGAGATGACCAACGTCAGCTGATGAATGACCGATGTTGACAATTTTCAATCTACCCCTGACCGACATCGGTTGGCCTAACCGACATTGGTTACTGTGACACTCAACAACCTCCTCCATGTTTGCATCAGTGAAGCTTTTATCTCCACAACCTAACATTTACAAACATCTATCCCTTTGACATTGCATGCCATCCACTTGGATATTATTTTCCCCTTCTACTGGCCTGAAAAATCTCATATTACCTTAGTTAGGTATAGTGCTTAATCTATACAAAATGGACCATGTTCAAATTGTTGGTTTTCATTATTTGATATACACATTTTCAATCCACCTTCCTACCAAATCTCAAAGGTTTTTTTCAATTTTTTTAGGAATTTGAAGTTTTTGTGCAAAACTATGTAGAATAAGCATATTTGCATTTTTTATTTTGAAGCAACATAGGCACAATAATGTAGGTGCATCATTGTATATAATTTATTATGTTTGTTTTTGTTTTTTATTATGTCTTATAGGTCTTTATAAGTCATTAAGAGATCATAACTTATCTTTAAACATCATTTCTTGGTCATCTAATAATGTTTTTGGAGTTTCCCGCCATAAAATAACTTTGAATTTTATGCTAGTTTTTAAAGAATTCAAGTTTCTTAGGCTAATTGTATGAATGGTGGACCATGTATGAAGGGTCATTAGAGTTATAATTAGTGTAATAAAGGTCTAAATAAGGTATTTTTTTATGTTAACATAATTTCACTTTAGTTGATGAACTCCAACATAGAAAAAGACCAAAGAAAGCATGTTGTTGAGTCTTATGAGGATTGTTGAGAGATAATTGAAGAGATGTTGGGTGTAAAATAAACTTATAATATCATGAAACAACCCCAAACTAAGTTTAGGGAAGATATAGAGATCAAACCAAACTTGGAGGAGGATTACCAGAACATAAATGGAAGAAGGAACTCAGTTGTGAGGTTGATTTTGGTAGTATGTGCAAGTTTTGTAAGGGCTTTTGACAATAATTGTATTGTTTCAATCAATGAATAATGAAATAAGGATTCTATTAATTTTTTTTGTATTCATATAGGTGTTATAAAAATATATATTGATGATTTAATGATTTTATCTTGCATGTATTTGTTGTTTGTATAAGGTAGACGATTTCCTGATTTCCTAATTTGATAATTAGGTTTATAGCTCACAAGATAATTTTTTAGTGTATTTCAAGACTTGAATATAAGTGGATATTTTTTAGTCTTGTAAATCATAAAATAGGCTATAAAAACTTGTAAAATCATGTGTGATCATTAAATAAGTCATAGATCTTGAAAGAGGCAAGTCAATTACAAGGAGAGAGATATAGTCAAGTAGGTCTAGAAGATTGTTTTATGTTTCTTGATTCAAACCAAGTAAATAGAAATTTTTCAGTCTATATTTAGATATATACGAGATGTTTAAGGATTATATCTCCATTAAAAAAAAAAAAACATAATGGGATTAACACATTGATTTTACCCTTAAATTTTTCTTAGAAGTCTTATACAGAAGCCTAGTTGGAAACTTGTCAAGTACAAGGTGTGTGTGAAATTTTGTAACCCCTACATGGTTTTTGGTATCAAATCTTAGGGAAATGTCATGAGGAAAGTGTAAATAAAAAATATAATTTTGTGTGAATATAGGTAATAGTAAGAAGAGACTAAAAATTGAATTGAGACAAGAGGTAAAGAGAGGTTCTTGGAAACCTTGAAGAAGAAAAGGAATTTAGTGGCAAAGAGGGAGCCATACAACCATTGAGTCTTGAAAAGTTAAGAAAGAGTAGATATAATCTTAAAGAGAAGGTCCAAGGTAAATAAGGATAAAAATACCAAAAGACATGATCAGAGAAAGAGAAAATCCAGGTGAGGTATCTATTAAGGTGAGAACAACTTAATGAGGAAGAAGAGTCACATTGAGGCCTGAAGTGAAATAGAGAGAAGAAGGTGAGCACATTGAGGCCCAAATGAAGGAATAAGCGATTGAGAAAATACATGTATAAAAATTTAAAGGGATTAATATAAGGAGATTACCACATAAAGGTGAAAGAAGATGCCAATAAGAAGGATTTGGGCATAGAGAAAGAGATAATTAAGTTAAAACAGAGGTTGAGTCTTATGATGGAGATGCTACAAGAGGAAGAAAACTAAATTTGTGGTTGGAAGATGAAGGAAAATTCAGAAGGCTTATAGAGATATTTATTTAAAGGAGGACAAGGCATAGATTAATTTCCTTGGTCAAAGAATAAATAAAGAAGATAAGATCCTAGAGAGGTGTGAAGAAAGGATTTGAAGGTAGAAAAAGGTATGAGAATGAGTCCTTGGAGGCAGATCAAGCAATATTCATTTTTGGACTAGAGAGAGGACTGATGTCTGATGAAGAAGATGTGGATGAAAGATAATATAAAATTATCATAGGAGACTTAATAATATTGCTCAAGCATGAAGGAGATATGCTGATCTTAGAGGCATCAAGAGGGGAAAACGAGCCTCAAAATTTTCAATCTAATTGTTTATATAAGTATTTGTTTGTAGGTCTTGAAGAGTATGTGGATGAACAAGTGAAAGAAGTTGTCAACAAGGAGAAAGAGGCAAGATTTTCTCTTGAAGACAAATTCAAAGGAAATATAAGTCATGGACCTCAAATAAAATAATTATAGGACAAATAAAAAGAAAGTTTCAAGATTATGTAATATGGAGTGGATGACAGTCAGGAAGGCAACCTCATATCAGGTCCAATGGAGATCAAAAATAATTTGAAAGGTGATGAAAAATAGGTTTCAATATAAATAATTACATTGTTTATATAAGAATCTTAAGGAGGATAACTTTTGATTCTTGAAGAAGCATAAATTCAAAAGAAAAAAATGCATCCCAAACAAGGGTATGCTCTTCATGATGATGATAGCAAGGAGAGTGCAAGAAATCAATAATTTACACCTAAAAGGGAATAAAAAGAAAAATAATGATGGAATAACACTATAAAACATTAATGGAGATCGTGAATATTCTAATTAAGGACAAATCAGGTGAAGGATCAAAATAAGAGACCATGAGAAGGTTACTAGCCATGCAAGGAAGGAAGGTCTAAGAGAAAGATAAAGAAAATGCGGGGTTTTTGAAATCAGGGAAGAATATAAAAAGTTTTGAAAAATATGGAGGTATAATGTTCCTTCCAAGAACCATATGTTAACATAAAGGATATTTTAAGAGCCACAAGGGAGAAGAAGATCAATTTAGTAATGAGGAGAAGGATAGAAGAGACTTTGAACAGGAAAATAAAGCTCTATAATGGACCATGCAGTTTGAAGTTTTCATTTTAGTATGTTATGACAATGGTGGTTATGTAGGTATGGATCTTGAATACAAAGAAGGAAATAATAAATATTAGATAAGAGTAAGAATAATTTCATCTCAGTTCAAACTAGAAAGAGAGTGGATTAATAAATCCTTTCATGGTCTCATGAGGTATGGCACCAAAGCTATGACAATGATGGCTAAGGATCAAAGTTTAGTTGATCTTAATTACATGACAACCATGTTGGATTGGAGTGAAAAAAATTTTAGTTCAAGTAATCAATTTGAAGGTAAGATATTGTCATATATTTTCCCATTCAATTACCATGAAAAACAAGTGGTTTATGAGGAAGAAAGAGTTTTAAAGCAATGTTTGTTTAAAGTCGTTGGTAAAGTGATGAGTTCAAGCAAGAAAGATGTTTTTAAAGTAATTTTCAAGGGTTGGGAAATAATATTATGCATGTAGGTCCTAAAATGTCATGAAGAATGGTATGATGAAAGAGAAGCGTTATTAACACCTTATCAATGCCAAAAAACTATTGATAATGACAAATGCATGTAAACTTTATTTAGAGTAGGTATTTAATGAGACATTGAGGCATGAACAAAGGAAAATTGAGAAAGAATCCATGGTATATGGTACTAATCTTAGTTTTTAGTATGTAGAGATAAGAAACCAAGACAAGAGAAAGCAAATGGATGACAAGTTTGACTTGAAAGGGTGTCTAATAGATTTGGAGAAGAAACATGGACCTATAGAACCAAGGAAACATCAAGAAAGTAAAGAAACTCACAAAATAACAAGAGTTTATAAATATGAAAAGAAATGGAAGTCAAAATAGGGACATAGATCATTTTTTAATCTAAGAACAAACTCTTGACATCATATAATAACAAGGTTTTAAGGACATCATGAACCAAGAAATTGAAAGTTGTCTATGGAATTTTATTTGTTGCATTGAAAAAAGTTTAAAAGTGTAAAGGAAGTTCAAGAATGCTCCAATAATAAAAATAAATCAGATTTTAGTAGGAGCAATAATAATTCAAAAGATATTTTTGCAGTTTTGGAAGTTATAGGTCAAATGGAGACCAAAAAACCTATTATAAAACTCAAATAAGGATCAAAGAACTATGTGCCAAAATAGGTGCAAAGCAAGGTAGATAATAAAAAATTGAATGCTAAAAACAAACCAATTATTATCACTCCTAGGAAGACCATAGAATATATGAGTGCATATATAGAATATGAAATATTAAAATAATATAAAGATATATATGGGATAGGTAACCATGATAAAGATAAAAATAATCATGAAGCAACATGAGCAAGAGCTTATGAACATTTTTTATTGATGTAGGTGCATAATTATATATAAGTTATTATGTTTTTTTGGTTTTAAGTATGTATTATAGGTATTTATAATTAATTAATAGATCATACTTGACATTAAAAAATCAGTTATTGGTCATATAATGATGTTTTTGGAGTTTCTTGCCAAAAAGCAAATTTGAATTTTATGCTAGTTTTTGAAAAATTCAAGGTTCTTATGCTACTTGTATGAATGGTGGACCATGTATGAAGGGTAATTATATTTATAATTAGTTTTATATATGTCTAAATATGGTATTTTGTTATGCTAACATTATTTCACTTGAGTTGATGAACTCCAACATAGAAAAAGACCAAAGAAAACATGTTGTTCAGTATTTTGAGGATTGTTGAGAGATAATTGAAGAGTTTTCGGGTGTAAAATAAACTTATGAGATCATAAAAAACAAAAAAATAAGTTTATGGAAGAGATATAGGTTGAAACAAACCTAGAGGAGGCTTAGAAGAGCATAAAAGGAAGAAGGAACTTAATTGTGAGTTTGATTTTGGTAGTATGTGTAGGGTTTGCAAGGGTTTTTGAAAATAATTGTATTGTTCCAAGAAATGAATAATGAAATTAGGATTATATTAATGTTTATTGTATTAATATATATGTTATAAAACTATATATCGATGATTTCTTGATTTGATCTTGTATGTATTTGTTATTTGTAGAAGACAAGGTCAAATTTACATAGTTTTGAGGGTTTCTAACATGCAAATGAGGTGGTTTATAGTGTTTTAAGAGTTTTTAAAGACCTTAAAAGTGTTTAAAAAAGTTTATAGGGTATCTTAATACCTTATTCAGGTGTTTTATTGGATAAACCAATCAAAATATTAAATTTATGCATTTTTATATGCTTGTTGCCTTGTGATAGAATAACCTAGGGTTTTAGGAGAAAAATGGCCATTAAATGAAAATGATATGTAAAAAAAGACTATTTTTTTATTAAAGTATAATTATGATGTTTATAAACCAATAAAATTTGTTTTGAAGTGATTTGATAAATGGAGCTATGGGAAAATGGTAAATCTCAGTGTGCAGGCTTGTAGAAAGTCTAATTGAGGGCTAGTAAGGGTAGAAATTGTGTTTATTGGTTCTACGAGTTGAGTAAAGTTATGAAATTGGTTTATAATTATTTAAATTTTTTTTATAAACTAACAAGTCTTTTAAAGGTCTCCAAAGGTATAATTTGACCCAAAACCCCAAGATTTGCTAATTAGGCTTATAACCTACAAGATAATTTTTAGTGTATATCAAGAATTGAATATAAGTGGAGGTTTTTGAGTCTTATAGATAATAAAAAAGGGCCTAATAATATTTTAAAATAATTTTTGTTAATTAAATAAGTCATTTATATTGAAAGAGGCAAGTCAAGCACAAGGAGAGAGAACTAGTCAAGTAGATTTAGAAGACTGTTTTATGTTTCTTGATTCAAACCAAGTAAATAGAAAGTTATCAGTCTAAATTTAGACCTATATTACATGTTTAAGGATGATAAAACCATAAAACAAATATAATGGGAGTGAAACATTGATTTTACCCTTCAAGTTTGCTTATAAATCTTATAAAAAAGCCTAGTTGGAAACTTGTCAAGTACAAGGTGTGTGTGAAATTATGTAACCTTTGTATCACACAACAAGGTTCAAAGATCAAGGTAGAGATTATTGGTGGTGAAATCACACATGAGACTAAAAAATTGAGTAATTAAGTTAGTAAATTTAGCATTTAGGGAAATAATTATGTCAATGGTGTGAATCTTAGAGATGTGGCATAAATATTTATGTCATATAATGAAGCCTCAAACAAAATGAGGATGAAAATGAAGGTATGTTATGTGGAAGGGAATGTGAAAAATGGTGATCAGACTTATGTTCAAAATTATTCACCTTTGTAAGGCATTCAAAAACATTGTTTGCAGATGAGTTACCGATGTATGCAAAAATGATTGCATTGAACATGTATCATATCTCTTTAATAACCCTGGTAGAATGTTCACAATAAAAAGGATTCTATGAAATGATAACAACTCAATATTATATAGATATTAAAATTATTATCTAATTTGTGCCTATATATCCATTTATTATAGTAGCACTTATAAAAAATGCATGATGAAACCTTTTTCATGAAATAGTTATTCACAAAATTGAAGGGAGTTGCATAAGTAGATGAGGGTTTTGTCTGGGTTGAGAATGGTGAAGTTTCATTGCATAATACATAGATGTAGTTTTTTTTACTCTTTATATCTATTTGTCTTGCAAAGTTTGTCAACATAGAGTTATATAAAAAATATCAAGATAAATCTTTGGAGGTGACTTGCCTATATAACTCCTTAGGCCTAATAATTGGAAATTTAGTAATAAATAATCATGTGTCTCTTGCCTCATTTTCGAGCCAAAAATGCACATAATTTTTGTTGAAATAATTTACTATATTTTAGTTGAAATTATTTATTTCATTTTGAATGAGGCATTATATATATAAGGTGTTGTTGCCCATCTATTATAATAAATTTAAAAATAAAAAAACTTGACAAAGCCAATAATATATCAAATCCTTTAAATGAAAGGAATATAATTACATTAAAAGAGGAAATTAATATAATTACAAAGACTAGAGACATAAGATTGGTTGAATTAAGATTTCAACCTATTAGTATTGCGAGTGATGTGCTTATCCTTTCCCACCTAAATCAACTATTTATTTCCTAGCTTTGTGCTTGCTTAAAAATTATGATATGAAGGAAGATGATTTTCCTTGTCTAATTTTTGATTTTTTGATTTTAAAGATCTACTTCTGGATACCCATTCCTATATTGAATTGAGCTTCCAAGTTTATTGAGTTGGAGAGTAACAGTTTACCAGGCTTAAATTTTACCACTTGAGGTGATTTTGTGGCCAATTTTGAGGTTTCCAATCTACTATTCTAATCTAGTATTTCCTTAAGCTGATTGAGATAAAAAATAACTAACCCTATAATCTCTTCATGGGTTTCTCACTGATCATCTTCCTCTACAATCTCTTCTTTTTTTCCTCTTCCCAGAGAGATTCAGGGCCAAAATTATCTTGTGTATTATTGTTTTGGGTAAGGCAAGTCTCTGTGATTGATTCTTCAGAGATTGTATCGATAATGTTTTCAACTAGTTCCTCTATGTGGAGGTTGGTAATTTTTTTTTTAGATTTTGATTCCTCTTGCTTCCAAAGATTTTGATTTTGCTTTGGTGTCTTTTGTTTCTTCTTAGGTTCTTCGAAATATTTCACTATTTTCCCTTGATCTGATTAGATTTTGTTTAAGTAATTTTTAGCAAAGGTCTCATGGGTATGACAATATCTATACCTAAAAGGAATGTTTTCATAATCCAAGTATTGAATCCATTCTCTATTTTCATATTTGAATTTAATTGCTAGGGGCAGGGGCTTGGATAGATCTAATTTTATACATATTCTTGCATTAAAAAGCATGTGCCATGTTTTAGTTGTCTCTACCATGTAAATAAATTCCCCAAGTTTGTTGACCATTTTTTTGAATATATCTTCAGACCAATATTCTATTGGTAAGAAAAAGTATCAAGTCCTCTACTTTTGCATTAAATCATTCATCACATGGTCTCATGCACATGCTAGCTCTACCCATGAACCATGGGCCATTTTTTGAAGTATTCATCCTTCTAATTGGTATATTAAAAATAATTTGGAAAAATCCTTAAAGAATAAGGATTACCCATTTCATAGAATGAATGCTAATTTTTTTGCATAACCAAATTTGTAAATCACTAGGGCTAGGCCAATACCCTAATAATTTGAAAATTAAGGCACACTCTTTAAAATGGTTGAATGTGATTTCAAGATATTTTTTTAAAAATTTACTCACAAGTATCTCCTCTAAAGCTTGCATGGTTATAGATTTTTAGTTGACCTTTGGTCTTGTGTTGAGGGTGTTGGTTGCTCACCTTGATATTTTTGTTTTGGATTAATTTTCAATGTCTTCTTCATCTTTCAATTGTCACTTAACTAGCTCAACTCCACAGCCATAGAGAGGGAGGGTTTTGATTCTAAAGCATTCAAAAATCTATGCATGAAGAGAGTTCTATATGACATATTACCCTTCTCATCGACACCTTCAAGAATATGGGTTCATAGCTGTGTAGGGATGCACCCTTGCACACAGCGCCTTGGTCAAAATTAGTGCAAAAATATTGGATCACAAGAGCCCCATCTTTATTTATCCAATGTATATTATCTATTTATATTATTTTTTATTAATATTATTTATTTATTTATTTTGATATATTTTTATTTAACACATATTGCATTAGCTCCAAAAATTATTTTTTTGGTTGATTTTTTTTTTTTTCAATTTAATAATAGTAGGAAAATTTGTCATTAAATTTTCAAAATGATTTCTCTTTTTCATGTTTCATTTTTTTCCAAATAAAATCACATGCTCACATGCACACCAAGTTTTTTATAATTAGAATATAATTTAATTAATTAAAAAAAAAAAAAAAAAAAAAAAAAAAAATATATATATATATATATATATATAAAATTGAACATTTATTAATTAATGAAAATGAAATTAAATGTATGTATAACTATTACACACCAAGATTACTATAACAATATTTGATGTTTTTTACATTAAAAATATCTAAATAATTAAACTACTAATTAATTGTATCTATTACAATATTTATAAAATTAATGTAATAAAAAATTTTAAAAATACAAAATATAATCCAAAAACTCTAACCATGTACACTCACCTCTAAAATGTAATTCAAAAATTTTAAACAATAATACCTGCATTCTAAACCTTAATCTCTATATTCTAAACATTAGTAAATGCTAAACCCAAACCCTAAATCTTATGTTTTTAACTACATGTTTAGAGTGTAATCAATATGGATTTAAAAATTCACAAATAATAAACTATTCAATGGATTGAAAAATTATTTATTTACATATTTTAGGAATGTTTTCCAACCTTCCTCCATGATGAGATTAAAAAAATTTTTTTATTTAAAAAAATAAAATTCTTACAATTTTTTTTTTTACCTTAATTTGGTTTTAGAAATTCTAATATGATAGAGACTAATAGAATAATTTAGATTGATAGATATGACATTCAAGCATACATCTAAATGTAAAATGCTAAAACTGATTACAATGATTTGATAATTGGCATATGCTAAATATAGTAAGTAAAAAAATAAATAAGTTCTTATATTTTTTTGTTGATTGCCTGACTATGAGTGTGTTTTAATAGTAGAAAAACACTGAAGTAGGCCTATGTTTTGTCTGATTTAGGAACTGTGTTTCTATTTGTGTGCTTGGTTTAGTCAGATCACGGTTAGTATTGATTGTCACTACTAATATATAGTGGTCAATAGTGACTTGTGTGGAAAAGAGGGTCTATGAAATTATGGTCATCTTCCTTTGTCTTTGAATGCTTTGTATGTGTGATTTTGAACCTTGACCAAAAATCAACCTCCTACACTTTGAAAACTTAAGTATGATTGTGAGGGCTACAAACCTATATAAAATGGTAAAGTGTAATAAGATGTTTGACACTATTTACCCCCATTTGATAATTGACCACTAATTACATTTTTTATTCTTTGAGGAAGGAAATCAAGTCACATACAATTCTTCCACCTAATGTGATTGTGCAATTATACTACTTCACTATAGGAATGCAACTGATAATTTAATTTTAATACTTGATAATGCCTATGGTATGCTTCAAACTTGGATTATGGATGATCCTAGTGAATCATTTATAATTTGGGAAGAATAAGGTAGATTCACTCAATATGTAATAGTGTGTAGATGTGTACTACATAAGTGCCAATCATCCTATCAAGTGAGGCCTTTATTTGTATATTTATAAGTCTAATTGGGTAATTTATTAGGTCACCAACATATAGTCAAATGGATTGACCCTAAGGAAGGATTTTATTTTAAAAACTAGTTGTTTATGGGAGAGGGTTAGTAACCTAAAGTGCGGGTCAATATCAACTAGTGAAATTGACTTTTTTGATGTTATTGACTTGTGCATAGGAGGACTTAACTAAGGGTTAGGGGATGTATGTATTACATAGTATACATATTTGAAATATATAATCATGTCCATATAGGTGTGCAACAGTAAAAGGAAATGATTAAACTCATAAGATTGCATGTAGGTATGAGATAATGGTGGTTTGGGATCATATTTGTGCATGAAAGTCATGCATGGTAAATATATGTAAATCTTGTAATTTTCAAGTACTTATACCCTATTTTAGCATATACAAATGCCCCCATTTTATTATAGTAATAGAATTTATAGATTGAAAGGAAAATGTATACTTGATTGTGTACAAGACACTTTTTCTTTAGTAGTAACCTCTAATTGTTCAAGTAACTCAATAACAAAACCTACAACAAACATGTAGTAATCAATGCCCATATATTGAAATCTAAAATTTGAATTTAATTTATTTAACATTAAAGAACAAGGAAGGAGTACAACTGTGTGTTGGTGAAAACCATATTACATTTACAACTTGTTGGAGATGATGCTTCCTTGTTGAATCATTGGAGAAACATACTTTCTACTAAGAAACTTGGAGATTGGTTCCTCTTATTGAACATGGATAATTTTTTCTTCCTTATTGAAGCACATAAAGAGTTGGGATGATTGTGCCCTTTTTTTTTAACTATGAAATCCGTTGGGTTGGGAAGACAATTTGCCCCAAACCCTCATAAATGTGGGGAGAAGTAAATAATGTACTAAACCAAATAAATACTCCAAAAAGAAAGGGCAACCACATGATGGGTTTTATAAAATTAAAATTGAATCAAATAATGGATTTGGATTGTAGATTCAATTTTATATTTCCAATAAAATGTTTTCAAGTTAACTCCATATAAAAAAAATGCATGATTGAAATATACTGAAAAATGTTCATGCCCCCATCATGACCTCATATTTAATTGTATAGTTTCACTTAAGTCACTTAAGTTTAATTAATTCAAAATGAATGTATGATCAAATAACAATGAATAATGTTCATGTCCCTACAATGAAATCAATGTCAATAAGTGTGAAGTGGAATGACATTTATTTATCATTCAACTTATAAAATGTATTATTGTGTATGTGCATGAAACAATATAGTTCCTCTTGAATATGTGCCAAACAATATAGAATGGCATGCATCTATATGCTAAATTTAAGAATCTATATCTCAAATGTATGTATATGTGAAAACATATAATTCTTGTTCTTATAAATTGTGCACATATGCCCATGCATATGTAACCAAGTATATATTAATCTATGGTAAAGTTTATGTAAAGTGAGTGCATATGCATTTCATATTCCCCCATAGTTTATATTGATGTGCCAATGTTTGTCATGTGATTAAATCATTTGATATCTAAACCATTTTGAATCTCTAATATATATACTCTAATATAATTTTTTGTTTATGGAGGCTTATGTATATATGAAAAACCCAATGTAATGCCTCAATTTTGAGATGAGATATGTATCATGTAAGTTACTCATCTCAAAATAAGAGTTAACTATATGATGTCATATATAAATTATAACATCATGTATAATCATATAAACATGTGGAGAGTATGTCATCATAGAAATTCATATGCCAATCAAGGATGTTGGAGTTATACAAGTTGAGAGGGGTTGGGGGTAAATAAATGTGAAAAATCTTATTTCAATTCCATATATCATTCATTAATCAAACAAACAAATCTAGAGATATGGTAATGCATAAAAAATCATTCATATGAGAAATAAGTAGAAACATAACACATGAGCACAATATATATGTGGGAAAAATTCATGGGGAATAAAATAAGCTGATGAAAATATTTAAATAGAGTCCTATAAGCAATTAATCAAACTTTTAGTGATGTACCAACCCCACAAGGAGCACCAACCCCTCACTAGTCAAATACCAACTAAATTAGTCCTTTAGCAAGCACAAACTTACAAGGAGGATCCAAACCCATAGGTAAATCAACACAAACATAGATAACTTGAAAATATGATCAAATTTTAACACCTATTTTTCATCCAACTAAAGATGACCTCCTTATTTTTCTTTTCTCACTCTTCTATCTCTCTCAAATACCCTATTAGGCCTTCTCACTCAACTAGCCCTTCCCTTAGCAGAATTAGGTAAAATAACCTTGATCATCACCTATAAAAACAAAATTATATATTCATGGAATATTTATCACACCTATATTATTATATTTAATCCCTTTACCTAGTTTCCAAAATTCTATATCATTCAAACATATGCTCAATTTTCTAACTTGTCAAATTAGGCCTATTAGACATTTTCTTTATACTTGACTCTTGTTCTTACCCATCTTGGCCAGCCACGAACATAAAAATAATTGGATAAAATTTTAAATATATAAATAAAAAAATTTAATAAGTGAGAAAACCATTACATAGGTTGGTCATTACCTTTAAGGGCTAAAACCACCATTAGGTGTAATAGAGACCTAATGCAATTAGGCCTTCTCTAAACACACGTTTCATTTAGACCTCCTTGGAACACCTTGAGCATAAAAAAATGAATGAAAAACTTAATAAAATATTAATTTATACCCATTATAATCTAACCTTATGTACCCAACATCATTTATCTCATTTCACTCTTTGAACCACATAATTAGGTCTACTCGCCATTAATCCTTCTTACTGCCAAAAAGTTTGTCTTATAAATCTGAATAATACACTCAAATTTGACATATAAACATACTAAAAAATCACATGGATAAAATATTAATTCAATATATTTCAACATAATTTTCATTATAATTCATCAAATAGGGAAAAAGACCTCAAAATGATCAACTTCATATGCTCACTCAAAACTGCACATAGGCCTTAAGAACCTAGTCAAAAGCCTTTGAATTTTCACACCCTCATAAAAATTTATCATGAATAAAAATACATTAAAATTAACATATGATACCTTATTAATAAATTAACATGAATTTTATTCATCAAATATAAGCAAAAAGACTCAGAAACAACATTCTCACTCATACATAAGAAACTGCTTGTAGCACCAAAAACATAGTCAAGAAGATCAAGTCTTAGAAAACCTATGAGAAAACTTTTATTATATTAAAATGGGTTTAAATTAATATTAATAATAATTATATAATATTTTAAAATATATATTATAAGGTTTAATATCAATAGTGGTCTTAAAGACTAATCAAACATCTTCACTCCACAGGCTTCACTATGTTAGATAGATCACTTTGAGAACAAATTTTAGCATGATTGTGTGCATAAAAAAATTAAAAAAGAATGGGATATGAGGTATATGTATTTAAAAATGACCCCATACATTGGTGTCCATCCCTAATCCTCTGAAACTAATCCCTAATCTCTTTCTCACTACCACCTAGTTTTCTCACTATCTTGCTCATTAGGCCCTTTTAGTGATAGGCCAACTTCCATGATCGGTTTAGAAAATTTTAGGTATTTAAATTTATCATAAAATTACATGGATAAAAATTAAAATTTTCACAAATTATCCTCCATCTATTTTCATGATTTTACTTGGTCAATCCTGTCAACATCAAAATTTTGAGAAATAAGGGGTTTTCTATAGATTTTACTCACTCTTATGACAAACAAAAATAGTTAGAGAATCATAGAGGAGTAATTTACATGTTAAAAAAATAAAACGTGTCAAAAAAACCATTATAATCCATAAATAACAATATATTTCCTATCAGGTAATTATGAGGGTTTTAGGAGGGTTATGACTGGTTTCCCTTCTTAACAATCATTCATAAAGGATTACCCCTCAAATCCAAAAATAATTCCATGAAATTAAAGATATGAAAATTAAATAGTTTAAATTAATTTATTAAGATCTCATACAAAGGTTTCACATTCTAAAAAGTACAAAAAATTCCTTCTCAGGTCTGCAACACCTCATTCTATGCACACAAAAAACCTTAACATCAATTTTAATGATTTTTTCCTTTAGGATATGAACTCAAACTTGGTCAAAACCATTAAAAAATACTATAAAAAAGATATTAATGATATAAAGAGATATATAACCTTGGGAAATGATCTTGACCCCTCATTAGGCCACATTAGGTCACTTTGCACATTAGGCCTTGAATTGCTAGTCATACTTAAACCATGATCATACCTTGAAACCTTTTGTAATATTATAAAAATTAATTATAATGTCAAATAAATTCATACATTTATCACACACTACAATCCATCAACTCCCAAGTCTCATATTACTCAACTCATTTTGCTACCAAGCCTGTACCTCCTCACTAGGTTCTCTCAAGTACATGGCTTATTAACTCAACATCAAGAACAACAATGATAACTCAGAATGACATCATCAAAACTTTCAAGACTTAAATGAAAAATTTATGCATAAATTATAACATATTATCAATAATCTCCCCTTTTTCATTGATGAAAACCAATTATTAATGGCACCCACTTAACGAAGCTTCTCTTATTAGGATATATCTCCCTAATGGAGATCAATCTCCTCTTTTTGAAATTAATGAAAAATCACGACCTATAACCAAAATTAAATATAAAGGAATGAAATATCATATCAAAAATTTCCCCTTATCTCATTACATGCCTTAGACACCTTCTTCTTGACAAACTGATATGACTCCCCTTTGACCTCATAGCTTGTGCAATTATTTCCTACTCTTTGGAGTTAAAGAACCTCCTTATTAGCTTCCCATAAGAATTTTGAATTGATTAGTGAATATTAGGAATAGGAATCACACCTAATTCTTGTCTCAAATGTTCAAAAGTGGCCTTTGGAAGAGGATTAGTCAGGAAATCTTTAATCTTATCCTTGGTAAACATAAATTCAAGCTTAATACTTTATTCACTCACCTATTCTCCTAAAAAATGATAATTGATAAGGATGTTATTGGTCATTAAATTCATGATAGGATTATTTGAAAAACTTATGGCACTAGTATTATCACAAAAAAATGAATATGACAATAAAACTCCACCTCGTAGTCTCTCAAGGTTTGTCTCATCCAAAATAATTCAGTACAACATGAAGAGATTGCAATTTACTCAACCTCACAAATTAGATAAAGCCACTGATGGTTGTTTCTTGCTTAACCATGAGACTATGCACTTACCTAAGAAGAAGGCTCCTCTACTAGTGCTCTTTCTATCATCTAGACTCCCAGACTAATCTACATTTGTATAGGCTACTATATCAGACTTCTTGCTCCTTGGGTACCATAAAACATACTCAAAAGTTCCTTTGAGATACCTAAGTATCATATTTACTACTTTTATATGAATTTACATAATATTTTATTGAAATATTCCCACAATACCTATTAGTTTCATGATGTTAGGTCTAGAGGTAGTAGTATACAAAAAATTCCCAATCATGGATTTATATTTTATGTGATTGACCCTTAAGAATTCATCCTCCTTGCTTAGCTTGCATCATATAACCATAGGTGTACTTACAACCTTACAATCTTCCATCTCAAACTTATTTAACATCTCTTTTATATACTTAACCTATGAAATGAACATACCTTTTTTAGATTGATTGATTTGAATTCCAATAAAGAAGGACAATTCTTCAAGCATAGACATTTCAAATTCTAAATTCATCACCTGTGCAAAAGCCTTGGTAATATTATCATTAGTTCCACCAAATATGATATCATCCAAATATACTACCACTATCAATTGATGATCATTTTTAGTTTTGATATACAGGTTACTATTTGAAATTCCTCTCTTGAAACCTTGGTCCAAAAGGTACTTGTCTAGTGTAACATACTAAGCTCTAGGGGATTGTTTTAGACCATAAAGGGACTTATTTAACCTAGATATATAGTCCTGATTATCAATCAATAGGAAAAAATTAGGTTTTTAAATGTATACTTCTTCTACGTTCCCATTTAAGAAAGCTATCTTAACATCCATTTGGTATATCTTGAAGCCTTTAAAACTTGCATAGGCAATACACATCCTAATGGCCTCTAACCTTGATACAAGAGCAAATGTTTCCTCAAAGTCCACTCTTTATACTTAAGAATATCCTTTTCACACAAGTCTCACCTTGTTTCTAGTGACCTCTCCATTCTCATTCAACTTGTTCCTAAATTACCCATTTTTTACCAATGATGTTTTTGTCTTTAGGCCTAGGTACTAACTCCCAAGTTTCATTATTTTTAATTTAATGTAACTCATTAATTGAATCTAACCAAAATTTATCTTCACTTGCTTCTACATAGTTTTTGGGTTAAAATTTTGAAATTAAGGCAATGATTTCTTGATTAACATCACTCACCATTCTTCTCCTTGTTTGTATACCTACACTTTTATTTCTAATGATATGATATTTAGGATGATCCTTTTGAGTCTATCTAGAAGGACCTTTTGAGTCCTTTATTTCCTAAATTTTTTTTTCATCCTCATCTATCTCTATTTCTCCTTCATCATTATTTGATAGAGAATATGATTTCTTTGTCTCATCAACCTTCACATTTGTGCTCTCCACTATATTTTGTAACCTCTTGTTATAACATCTATAGGCAACACTTACTGATGAATATCCTAAGAAAATGCCTTCATCATAAGTTGAGTCAAACTTGCATAAGTACTCATCATCTCTCTTGATATAAAATTTACTCCCAAAGACCTTAAAACATTCAACATTTATAGGTCTGCTATTCCATAATTCATATAGTCTTATCACCATTGATCCTAATCTGACCTTTGCTCAAATTGTAAACTATAGTACTCACAACTTCTCTTCAGTAGCCATCAGATAAATTAGAATCATTCAACATGGTCCTCTCCATTTCTTGAACTATTGTATTAGTTCTTTCAACCACCCCATTTTTTTGAGGTGTTCTAGCAACTGAGAACTATCTTCTAATTCCATTTACCTCACAAAAACCATCAAACTCATTTGACTAACACTCTCCTCTTTTGTCAGACCTCAAACACTTGATCTTCACATTCATGTTATTTTCAACCAAATCTTTGAAGGTTTTGAACTTTCCTAGAGATTCTGACTTCTCCTTCAATAATTTTACCCAAGTCATTCTTGTGAATTCATTCTTAAGAAACATGAAGTAACTATCACCTTAAGTAATTTGAATCTTTGTAGGACCACATATATCAGTATGAATTAATTCTAAAGGTCTAGTAGTAGAATATTCTTTAGACTTGAATCTCATCTTTGTCTGATTACCATGTTGACATGCCTTTTAAAGATCATCTGTAGTTTTAGATATTTTGGGCATATTCTTCACATATCCCCTGGAGATGATCTTGACTAGATTTTCAAAGTTCATATGACCTAACCTCTTATGCCATATATAAATTTCATCTACCTTGCTCATGAAGAACTTCTCTTTTGTGATTTCATTTAACACAAAGATTTTTCTTAGCTCTCTTGGCTTTGGTAATCAACCTTCCTATTTTTGATCTCTTTATCTCACATCCTTTGTCATGAAATGTTAGGCTATGTTCTTGAGTGCACATTTGACTTACAGTTAGTTCAATCCATCTACATATAGAACATTTTCTATCTTGGTCTTCTCATTGTCCAAGCTCAAAACACCTTTGCCAACTATATTAGTAGATGTGTTATCTCCAAACCTTACTGAACCTATGGCATTCTTCTTCAAAGTGATGAATTTTATTTTTTATCTTCTCATGTGGCTTGAATAAATACTATCTATGTACCAATTCAAATATTCATTCTGAGTATGAAAATTAGTTTGGGTTATCATAGATTCTTCTCCTCTAAACTCCTATTTCTCTTTCAATTTACCCATAGGGTCTACTTTCTTGACCCATTCTTTAGTATCATGACTCCATATCTTCTCAACATGATTGGTTTTACTTATAGATCTTGTTTTACATTCTCTTTTAATGTGTCCTTTTTGTTTGAAATTATAACATGGGATTCTACTTTTCTATTTATAATTAATAAATCTATGTCCAAATTTAACACAAGAGAAAAAATAACCAATGAAATAATCCACATAATGTTATTGCTTAACCTCATTTTTATTTTGATGATCATAGGATGACACACCAATGCTTTTGATATCCTTTGAAAAATCAAAACCCTTCTTGGCTTGTTGATGATTGACTTCAAACTTGACTACTTCTCCATAGGTCTTGATTCTACCAACTTCATCAGTTCTTGATTGATCAATGTCTTTTGGAAATTGAATATTCTTGAAATCCTTTTTTTGTTATCTAAAACTAAGACCTATAATATCATAAAAGGATATTTTAATATACAAAATATTGTTAAGCTTTCCAATACTCTCCTCAAACTTCTGATAAGTCTCAATCTTAATTGCATCTTTCTCAACTTATGCCTCTAAAGTCTTTAATTTAATTTAAATATGGGTGAATTATTCCATGTAATTCTAATATTTTAAAAAACATTCAAAATATATTTTAATGATTGTGGATATATCCTAATTTCAATCATAGAAAACACTTTCATAATCAAAATCCATACCCATGCTCCAAAGATATCCCTTAGACTGCTAAGTCTACACAAGGGACCAGTTATGATACCAATTGTTGGACGTATAACCACTGAAGGGGTGTAGGTTAATCAATGTGACAAATATTATTTAAAATCCATATATCATTAATTAATCAAACAAATAGATCTAGAGATGTGGTAATGCATAAACAATCATTTTTATGAGTAAGAAGTGGAAACATAACACATAAACACAAGATCTATGTGGGAAACCCTCATGAAGAATAAAACCCACTGATGCCAATATTTTACTGTAGTCATATAATCAATGAATCAAAATTTTAGTGAGGCAAAAAACTCACAAGCAACACCAACCCTTCAATATTCAAGCCCCAACTCAAGTAGTCCTTTAGCAAGCACCAAATTGCAAGGAGGCTCTAAACCCATAGGTAAATTAACACAAAATAAAATACATTGAAACTATAATCACATTTGAACACCTATTTCTCACCCAAATTAATATTACCTCCTTCCTTTTCTCTTCTCACTCATCTATCTCTCTCAAATATCTTTTAAGACTTCTTGCTCAACTAACCCTTCCCTTGGCAGAATTAGGTCAAATGACCTTGCTCATCATACACACACACACACACACACACACACACACACACACACACACACAGATATATATATATATATATATATATATATATATATATATATATATATATATATATATATATATATATATATATATATATATATATATATATATATATATATATATATATATATATATATATATATCTTCATGGAATATTAAACAAACCTATATGATGATATTAAATCCCTTTACCTAGTTTTCAAAACTCTATATCATTTACTCATATGCTCAATTTTCTAACTTGTCAAATTAGGCCTGTTAGACCTTTTCTTTATACTGGTCTCTTGCTCTTACCCATATCGGTTGGCCAAAAAACTAAAAATAATTGGATAAAATTTATAATAGATAAATAAACATGTTTAATAAGTTTTAAAACCCTTACATAGTACGGTCATTACCCTTAAGGTCCAAAACCACCATTAGGCCTAATAGAGACCTAATGCAATTAGGCCTTCTCTAAGCACACATTTCACTTAGGTCTACTTGAAACAACTTGAGAATATAAAAATTGATGAAAAAATTAATAAATGATTCAATTAAACCAATTATAATCTCAAGTTATGTATAAAAAACCATTTATCTTATTTCACTCTTTGAGCCACACAATTAGGTCTGCTCGCCATTAGGCCTTCTTACTGCCAAAAAGTCTGTCTTACAAATATGAATCATACACTCAAATTTTACAAATAAAAATAATAAAAAATAATATGGATATAATATTAATTAACTTAGGTTCAACATAATTTTGATTATAATTCATAAAATAGGAAAAAATATCTCTAACTAATCAACTTCATATGCTCACTCAGAACTGCACACAGGCCTTAAGAACCTAGTCAAAAGACTTTGAATTTTCACACCTTCATAGAAAATTATCATGCATAAAAATATGTTAAAATAAAAATGAGACCTCATTAATAACTTAATGTGCATTTTATTCATAAAATCTAATAAAAAATACCTAGGAACAACATTCTCACTCATACATAGGAAACTGCTTATAGCACCAAAAACATAGTCAAGAAGATCAAGTATTACAACACGTATGAGAAAAATTTTATGATATTAAAATGGGTTTAAATTAAAATTAATAATTATTATATTATATTTTAAAATATATATTACAATGTTTAATGTCAATATTGGTCTTATAGACCAATCTCACATCTTCACTCTACACATACTTCATTGTGTTAGACAAATCACTTTGAGAACAAATTTTAGCATGTTTGTGTGCATAAAAAAAACTTATAAAAATTTTTAATATGAGGTATAGTTATTTAAAAATTAGCCCGTACATTTGGATCCATCCTTAATCCTCTAAACCTATCCCTAATCTCTTTCTCACTACTGCCTAGTTCTCTCACTGTCTTGCTCATTAGGCCCTTTTAGCGATAGGCCAACTTACATGACTGGTTTAATAAATATTAGGTATGAAAATTTATCATAAAATTACATTTTCAAAAAATATATTTCTCACACATAAATCCTCCATCTATTTTCATACTTTGACTTGTTTAACCTTATCTGCTACATCAAAATTTTGAGAAATAAAGGGTTTATAGCTTCTACTCACTCTTATAACAAACCAAAACCACCTAAAGAAACCTATTTTAGTCCTTTACATTTTAAAAACATTAAACTATGTCAAAAAAACCATTATGATCCATAACTAACAAGATCTTTCCTTTCGGGTCATTATGAGGGTTTTATGAGGGTTTTGATTGGTTTCCCTTCTTAGTAATATTTCATAAAGAATTACCCCTAAAATCCAAAAATAATGATATGAAATTCAATATAGTAACCTTACCTAACTTATATGAACTCCTCAAGATCTCATGTAATTTTTTCACGTGCTCATGAGCATAGGGAATTCCTTTTTAGGTCTGCAACACTCCATTCTGTGCACACATAAAACCTTAACACCAATTTTCATGATTTATCCTTTAAGATATGACATAAAACTTGGTCAACACACTTAAAAAAACTATCAAACCTATGTAAATTATCTAAATAACTTTGGCACCTTAGTAAATGATCTTGATCCCTCATTAGGCCACATTAGGTCCCTTTGAACATTAGGCCTTGAACTCTAGTCATACTTAGACCATGATCATACCTCAAAAACTCATGTATTATTTTCAAAACCTAATTATCATGAAAAATTACCTCATAAATTTCTCACACATTTCCACCCATTAACTCCTAATTCTCATACTACTCAACTCATTATACTACCAAGCCTATGCCTCTTCACTAGGTTTTCTCAAGTACATGGCTTATGAACTCAACATCAAGAACAAAAATGACAACTTATAATGACATAAATTACACTTTCATGACATCAATGGAAACTTTATGCATACCTTATAACACATTCTAAATAAAGGAATGTATGTAACATATAAATGTCATGTCTGGATTGATGTATCAATGGAACACATAATAGGAATTTTCACTGAAAAGATAATTGAATAAGAATACATAGTAAAAGTGAATGATATGGATCATAGTAACACTTAATGTTAGGAAGATCACCAATATAAATATTTAGTGTCACACATAATGCCAAGGGATGTATACAAGGGACATGAATGTGTCTCAACAAATAAGGCTAATGGCCACACACAAGGGACTTAAATATGTCATAAATAAGGGACATATATATGTTTCATCAATAAAGGCCAAGGGATGCACATAATAGAAAAATAAAAACTAGCCTATCATGTAATAGAGTAACAACATTAATGAAATATAGAAAAACTAAATATTATTCTACACCATCCATATTTATTAATGTCACATCCTAGTAAAATAACATATCCATGTAACATTATATAATATATGAGTAACTAAAAGTGTAAGAAATTTAGACAACTTAACATGGTAGAAGGTTATAACCTGTAATAGTGAAACATGTGAAATAAGATGCCTTCAATATTTGCATGGCCACCAGGTAGAGGAAGTTCAAACATCGATATGTCAAAGTGTAACCTGCATGTCTTACATCCCAATCATATACTATGAAATGCATGTGTGTATAAAAATAGAATGCAATCTACTTGTATATACTAAAATTTGGTCTTTATTACTTGACAATTAAAATCTTGACACATATTTACCACACATGACTTGAGTACTCAAAAAGGTCCTCATCGACCATTTTATCACACTTGCATGCTATCTTATGAGTCAACCCTTTGGTTCCACTACTACATACCTATAAAAATCAATGTATATTTAAAACCTACTAAATATTAAACATAGAAATATCTAAACTCTTAGTTTAGTTCACCTATACATGGGTTAATTTCTCTAGATTTGGTCAATATCACCTGTCAATATTAACTTGATCTAGTTGATACTGATTTGCTTCTAACAATGGCGATTTTTAAAAATCAGGTATCACCTTAGGGTTATCCATTTTTACTAGTGTGTGAATGGTGTGATAAGTTATCTAACTGTACTCAAATATGAACAAATCAAGTTCTCATTCAAAAGGGACTTGGCACTTATATGGTACACATATATACACTATTGCACATTAAGAGAATTTTACACATTCTTCCCAAATTGTGAATCTATCATGAGGATTAGTCATAATCCAAGTCTTAAGCATAATAAATCTAAGTCAAATAATTTTTTTTAAAGTATCAAAATCTAAATCATTAGATACATACATTCAATGAGGGAGCATAATTACACAATCACACTAGGTGGGAGAACTACACGTGGCTTAATTTCCATAATCAAAGTATCAAATACATAGGAAATGGTCAATCATCAAATGAGTATGCTTGGGTTCGAATCATCTCATTACATTTTTTTGTAGGTTTATATCCCTCACAAGTACATCTAGGGTTTTAAGGCAAATGAGATTGATTTATGGAGTTACACCATCATCTAGGTTTAGGAATGTAAATATAGAGAAAATAGAGATAGTCCTTGTTACACATTTTATAACAATTTAATACTGACCAATAGGTCAGTATCTAGCGATGATATTGACCCAATCTGATGAAACTAACCATGTGCAGGTAGATAATTAGTTTCAAATTGAAAAGAATAACATACCTAATTTATCCTGATTTTCACTTCCAGAATACAATCATAGTTAAACAATCACCTATAAAAGCCAAGTATTCATCCCTTTGTTGTACTTACTATATCTAGCATATTCCACTTGCCAAATAAGTAGAATCAATCTTAGTCTTTTACATTCAAAGGAAAGCTTGAATGATATATATTAAGATCTGAATTACATTACTTCATTTTATCTTAATTATATAATGTAATTGGCCTTACTAAAAACTAAGGTAAAAGATATTAGTGAACCCATACATATTGAAGAATGAAAAACCCTAGGTATTCTTTAGGGTTTCATCCTACCAAGGTTTCAAATTTATTGTCTTAGGGTTTCAATTTTCATTTCTAATTTCCATACACAAAAAATCTTTTACATATTTTTGTCTTAAGGATTCATGATTTAATTTTTTATTTCCATACATAAAGGATATTTTCACCTTCAAACCTATATTTTCATTAGGTTTTCATCCTCTTAGGTTTTATATTTCAGCTTTAAAGCTTATTAGACTTAATTATTACTCATTTATTATCCCTTTTTTACAAGATTTATCTTTCCACTTGTAATCATTAGTATTCTAGGGGTTTGTATGCTTTATATGCATAAATACCACCAAAATCATAACCATTCTCTTATGAATTCTTATACTGTTATTTCCATCTCTCCTCAAGGTGGTGGTAGTTACTTTCCCTCTATGGTGGTCAATTTTACTACTATCCCAAAATGTATGGAACACCTCACAGATAACCAATACATGAAAAAACCCATATCTAATATGATTATATAAGGACATATACAATGTGTTAAA
>JARHVA010000024.1:4120000-4125000 GCA_037957365.1 Torreya grandis
GACTATGATTAAGATGGTTATATGATATATAATACAATCACTAAGAGTATTCAAACCTATAACAAATCAAAATTTAGCACATTTTCAATCAAAATCATTGAAAATATGTCATATACACAAATTTTCTAAAGATCAAACAAGGAACCAACAAATATATTAATTAATATTTCTTGAATTATAAGATAATTATGGCCAAAATGACAAATCCAATAGAAGATAAAGAGATTTAAGATACATTTAAGCAAGCTTTTCTTTCTCCCTTACATGAATTTATCATTTTAAATAAGTTCAAATCTTTTGATGACTTATGCCATATTGTTCGAGATAGAGAAATGAAACTTATTTTATTGAAAAAGCTTAAGTATGTAACAAACACACCAACTACATCAACTACCAAATTTCATATCAAATCAAGATATAAGGTAAAACCTATTGAGGCTAAAAAGGAAGAAACCAAAATGGTTAATATGATGTTATAATGACCTAATTGGCTTATCTTATCCAATGCACTTAAGAGGAAATTTACATGATTACCTAAATATCTAGCTTCAATCCTTTTAAAACTATTGGAGTGTAATCTCATATCTCTCCCTCTTCCTATGGTGGTTGATACGAGTTGACCTATACCAAAAAGATATGATGTAAATGCTTATTGTGACTACCACCAATTTTCTATGTATTCCATAAATAAATGTGTCAAATTGAAGTACAATATACAAGAACTTATTGATAGTGACGAACTCAAATTTGAGGATTCTCAAAAATATTCAGGATCACAACCTAATGATCATGAAAATCAAAATACATTCAAAAATCTATTATAAGATCACTCTAAGAAAACATTGAAAGTGCAAATGGCATATCATGCACATCTTCCTCCTCTCAATTATGGGCACCCATTAGATGGAATTATTGGTACACTTACACATAAGATAACTCCTTTGGTTCAAATGACTCCCATTTCATTTGATTATAATGAGATTGTGGATAATGACTTAGATCTTCATTATTTATTTATCAAAGTATATATTGATCATTAGCCTATACATAATTTTATGGTTGATAATGGTTATATTGAGAATGTATGTACCATGAAATTAATCACACAATTAGGATACACACAAAATTATTTATTCCCTTTGATTAAGATGGTCAAATAATTAGATGGGAAGACATAATTTTTTTAGCGAGATTGATTTACCTCTACAAGTTGGGGTTACACATATGGCCACAACATTTTTAGTTATACAACATACATAAGTTTTTGATATGTTATTACAATGACCTTAGATTCATAATCTCTATGCGATAACTTCCATAGTGTATGATTTTATTAAATATATTCATATGAATAGGGTAATTATAATTTTAGGGATTCAATATGAATATGCATTACAACAAATAACATTTGTTCCACAATAGTTAATACAATATACCAAGGTAAATTATGAGTGAAAGGGTAAGAAAAAGGAAATCCCATTTTCTATGTGACTAATAATTGAGAGGATATTACATGAAGGATATACAATGGCTTTTAAGAGGTCCCCATTTACACCTCCATGGCCTAGTTAGTTATTGAAAATAGAGCACCATGTTATAGAAAGGGTAAAAATACCCAAAATTACACCAAGTAAATCATAGAGCACTAAAAAATGGGTTCCACAAATTAATACAAATTTTATACTAATTTATGACTAAAAATCCATATGCAACATACACAGAGCATTAAAGATTCTCCAAATCCAAATTTGGAACATATACATGATCCTTGATAGCATGACCAAATATATTATACCATATTTAGAATATAGAGCACCCTATGATCATCCCTTAAATCAGATCATTGGCTATCATTCTATTTACAATTTTTTTTAAGAAAATTCAAAAAAATAAAATATTTAAGAAAATAAAAAACATTCAAATAGAGAAAAAATACAAACATATTTTACATTTCACATATTTACTAGATTTTGCATATGTTGTTTACTTTATGTTAGTAGATAACATATCATTATATACACACATATGTTCATAAGTACTTGAGTGTAATATAGGTATACGTTATATCCATAATACATAAACATGCATATGTTAGACCTTTCCTCTTTCCACATGACACTCTAGTATGTTTTGGGCACCTTGATTCTATATTGATCACAATTGACATAGGTTATATACTTTTATGATCATTATACATTATCATGTTAAGCTTATCTAATAACTCTTATACATGCCTATAATCATGATACTATCTTACAAAGTGTACTTGATATGTTATTTTAAAAGACATTTTGATAATACAAGGATCAGTATGACATGCTTATGCTATTTGATTACATTACACTTCATATTTTACTATGGATTACTTGAATGTAATTCTCATTTGCTTCATGGTCTTAATTTATGAACATTTGAACACATTCTTTTCTTATTGGTGATAGTTCCCTAAGTGATATTTTATTTTGTGTGTGGAAATTTGAACATGTCATCCCATTGACTATGCATGACATTTGAACATACCCTTTACGGTCTCCATAGACCCTTCTTTGCATGACATTGATTACTCTTTTGTGTTTACTTGATTTTTTGATAAGATTGTTATTTATAGACATTTGCATGATCCATATCATACATCTTAGGGATTATTACATATTTATATTGTGAGATTCATTGATACACCTCCTTACACATGATACCAATATATGATTCTTTTATACATGATTCATACAGATAAAATAGAGTTATTTTATCCTTTTGAGATAAGGTGACTACCACCTTTCATTCCCCTCACCTCAAATAGAGGGGTATATTAGTGGGATTATGTCATAGAGACATTAATACACACAAATAGTTGTAATAATTGGAAAAATTTGATACAATTTACATAATTTAGATATACATTTGGGACATAACCTTATACATTTGGCATGAATTTGGGATAAATTTTTTTAGATTTATGACACATATTATACATAGTTCATAGAGTAGAGGTTAAAATTTGATAGATAATTCAACTTGAAACACATTTGAGGTGCATATGCTATGTAAATGCACTAAATTACATATACACTATTCATGCACCAACCTTACCAAGATGCATCATTTGATATTTTATCTACTATAGCAGTTGGCTCCTTTGATTAGTGAAATTAAGATTCAACACTCTCAATGGAATTGTCACTAATTATATTTATGGTGGGTTGATATGATTACACTATTTGACTCAAGAAATATCAGATAGATTATGTTTATGCTTGAGTTGTATGATTATGATTTAGTGTTATCATTGAAATTAACACAACTCAACCTCATACTAAATTTGGAGCATAATCACACTCCACTTCTCATCTTCACATTTCCAAGGTTCATTTGTGAACCTATTTCCAATGCTTAATATATGAAGAATCATTACCAAATTAAACTATCAAGGGGAAACATGGTTGCATTGACACACAAGTGTACTCCTTCATTGCTCTCTTTTCTTTTAAGAAATTTAAATTATTAAATTTCAAACTATATGCACTAATTAAACTTGAAACATGCTCTTAGTTAAAGGTCATACACATGAAATAATTTAAAACAAGTCTCAAGTCAAAGCAAGGTGTGTTGTACACACCATGGTATATAATTATTTCATTTAACCTAGTAATTTCATCCTTATACATTACTAGATTATGGGGGCTAGGGGGGATGTAGATACTCAAATTTGGATTTATATGTTAAATTATTATTATACACTTATAATATATTATTAATGTCTCTACCATTCAATTTATAACCTGCCTTATATCTAAAAGGCTCACATTCACCATCTCACTATGCCTAAATTCTTATCTTAAAGTCTAACCTTGATATTATGATTACCTAGATCACCTATAGCTCACATTAAACTTAAAACCTGATATATCCTTCACTATTAGTTATATAAAACCAATAAATTTATATCTTAATGGACACTTGCATTAATACTTAGACGTTAGCATCCATGCTAGTGTTTGTACCTTGATAACACTCAATTTTGAAAATATTTTGATATGTATGGGTTAACCTATTTGTTTCATTTAAACCTTACATAATAAAAATTTAAAAATGTGTGGTGTAAATACAATTTAAATCCCACTTTTTCTTAAAATAGTAAGCACCTCTTAAGCTTACACTACACTAGTAAAAATCAATTGCACAACTAAGATATTCTACCCTATTGTTTCATATTTATAAATTAGTCATAGAAATAAACTTATTGCAGGTTTGAAGCATAAAATTAACAATCATGATCTCTATTTTAAAATTTATGAGATAAATCACTATATGAATTCACATATAGCATATTAAACCATTTTTCACACTTAATCCCACATAACGGAAAAATTACATGATTTCGAGGCCCTCTTTAAAGTATATGGCTATGTAGGTAGTGCTCATTGACATAGGGGTATTTTAGGTCAGCTCAACTTCACTTGCACTCACTAACCCTTGTTTTTACAAGGTGGCATGACTTAATTGGATTATATAAAGTTTTGATAAAAATATTAATATCAATAAATTGTGTGCATGATTCAAATAGAGAATCTGAAAGGTGATAATCAATCCTAATAGGCACAATTGAAATTTTTAGAAAAGATTCATTATTCCTTACAAGACACTAATGGTATAATCATGACACTAGCATCAATGTTAGTATTCCCAAGGTGACATAAGTGTTTAAGCTAACAAAAATTAAATTTCTATAATTTGATCATAGGATCCATATATTTAGACAATCCACTTCTACACTTGCACTACTTAGATCTTCCTGTGCATCATTGCATAAGCTAAATATAATTTCTCTTTTGTATTGATATTATCAAAATATTGAATGTTGTAATTTATATATCTGAAATATGATTAGATTTAGTATATCTCATCATAATATAAATTCATTTAATTAGATTTTGGTTAGTAGCTTACTCCTTGGTTGTTTAGTTTACTCTCTTTTATATCAATCTTTATTTCCAAAAAGG
>JARHVA010000024.1:4130000-4160000 GCA_037957365.1 Torreya grandis
CTCCCGCATCAACCTTCATCATCCCTATTCTTTATCTCATCATCCATTATCATCACTTATGATCCCTAATCATCCATAAACATTTTCTCATCAACCCTCATCATCCCTAATCATTCTTATATCATTCCTCATCATCCCTAGTCACACTAATCATCCCTCATCATCCCTAATAACTCCCTCATCAACCATAATAATTTACCATCACCCCTAGTTAGTCTTTCATCATCTTTCACTATCCCTCATCATCCCCAATCACTCCCTCACCAACCCTCATCATCCTTCATCACACCTAATCATTCCCTCTTCATTCATCCTCATCCCTCATTATCCCTAACCATTACCTCATTAGACATCATATTACTTAATCACTCCCTCATCATCCCTAGTCACTCCCTCATTAGGTAGAGTGTGTTCTAATCCAGTAGTTAGTAGAAATTTGTTTTAGAATGAAAAATATATATTTTTAGATGAACCTTGAATGGTGTTGTGATTCTTTTTATTTGAATTGGAGTGTACTAGGGTAATTATTCTCATTCATGTTGAATAGATTAGGTAGGTCCATGATGGATTACTTTAGGGAGATTGTTGAATGATTTCCATGGTGGAAATAAGATAATATCCTCTTTTCACTTGCATGATGGAAATTCATTTTAAATGATGAGGGATGATGAAAAATGATGATAGATAAAAAATTACCTCTTTGTGCTTGTTTTTTATAGTCCAATTTAGAAAATGAGTTATAAAAAAGGAAACTATGTTTCCTCCTCAATGAAAAAAATGATGTTCGTATGCTCTCTAGATGTGGGTATGTACATGTGGATTATAAAATGTGTTAATATAATACAAACTATTTTTCCTCATCAATTCTAAATTAATACGATGTTGGCAAGTGAAAATAGGTTGAATTATGAGCTTGAGTAAATTTTGTGCTTAATTTAAATTCTGATCCCACATTGCATTGTAATCCTGAGTTACATTACGAGCCTAAGTTGCATTTTTAACCTGATTTGTATGTTGAGCCTGAGTTGTATTGGGAGCCCAAGTTTCACTTATATCCCAAGTTGAATTGATAACTCGAGTTGTATTAGGATCTTGAGTTGCATTGTTATCCTGAGTTGCATTGCAAGCTTAATTTACATTGTGATTTTTAGTTGTATTATTTGCCCAAGTTGCATTGCCAACTAGAGTTGCATTGGGATCCCAAGTTTCATTGGAAACTCAAGTTGTATTTGGAGCACGAGTTTCATTGCTAATGATGTAGTTTTAAAAATGAGAATGATTATCATGAGATCCTTATGAGAATAATGTCATGGATTTTAACTTATAACTACTATGGGGGGAGGACATTATTTGAATTCCTATGTGTGAAAACAAGTTATAATAAATGAAACTTTATAATTCCCCCTTGAACTAAAATCAATGTTGGAATACTCCATATGCTTAAGTTCAAAAAAATATTAAATGTATGATGGAAACTATGTTTCCTCTTTAATGTAAGATTGAATGTTGGCTTGAACTTTGTTATTGCTTCAAATTTATACATCATGGTTTGTTCTAGCTTGGATATATTATTATTATATAGAGAGTGGAAGGTTAATGTTTGGGTCTTTCAAGTCAGTCTGAGCTTTGGCCTCTGGCTACTGTAAGGGTTATCGATACCCTATTCCCAACTCACCCACCTAGTAATAGACTTGATGACATATATTTTGGAATTTACTAATGGTTTTTAGATTTGAACTTCAAAACTATTGGATCTCATCCCCCTTTTCACCTTTGATCTATAGATGTTGATGAATGTAGTGTTTATGTTAGTTTCTCATTAGTATTCATGTTTTGATGAGGAGGAAGTGAAATCCTTCGTCTATCCACAATTAATTTTTTTCTATTTGGGTTATAAATAATGAGAGAAAACACTGAAGAATTTTGTATCTTCTCATGTTTGTGAGTTATTCTCAAAGAATGATGTGGGTCATGAGTATCAATTATTAGCATTTGCACTAATGACTTTGCTATGGCTTGTTTTATCTTTGCATTAAAATAATTACGATTATGTGGTAATTATGAAAGGAAAGTGGAGAGGGGGTTGAGAAGAACTACCAATGATTACATCATTCCTTTGTGGTGTGGTCTCCATAATGTATGTTGTTTGTCCTAAAGTTCTTAAAATGGTCATAGTGGAGGGCTGAATGTGAGTGGGTTATAGAAATGAAATTCTAGTTGAGGGGATGACCTTGAAAGGGATGGACAAGTAGTTCATTTGTAGAGGTTGAAACCTATATACCTTATGTTCATGTTTAGGGCTTAATTTTTGGGGTTATTAGTTTAGGGTTAGGGGTTTAAGGTTTATGGTTTAGGGTTTGGAGATTAGGGTTTGACATGTAATCCTAGGTTTTATAATTTAGGGTTTATTATTCAAGGTTTGGGTTTTATATCTTATGATTTGGGGTTTTGGGTTTGGTGTCAAGTTTTAGTGTTTAGTGTTTAGGATTTTATGGATTAGGTTTAGAGTTAGGGTTTGGGATTTAGGTTTTGAGGTTTAGAATTTATAGGTTAGGGTTTAGTGTTTAGATTTAATGTTCATCATTTAGGTTTCATTTTTAGGGTCTGGGATCAAAGGTCTAGGGTTCAAATTTTATATTTTAGTGTTTGGGTTCTAGGATTTAGGTTTTAAGGTTTAGGTTTCATGGTTTTAGGATTTAAGGTATATGGTTTTGGGTTTAGGGTTTAGGGTTAAAATTTTTAAGGTTTAGGGTATAATTCTTAGGGTTTAAGGTTAGCTTTTAGGGGTCAAAGTTTTGGGTTTAGGGTTTAACGTTCATGATTTTGAATTTTGTGTTTAGGGTTTAATGTTTAAGATTGAGGGTATAGGGTTAAGGGATTATGGTTTAGTGTTTAGGATTTAGTATTTTAGGCTTATGGTTTAGGATTTAGGGTTAAGGGATTCAATTTTAGGTTTTAGGGTTAAGGGTCTAAGGTATAAAGTCTAGGGTTTAAGGTTTTAAGGTTCTATGTTTAGGTTTTAAGTATTATTATTTTTGGTTTAGAGATAATGTATTAGGGTTAAGAATTCAAGGTTTAGGGTATTTAGGGTTTAAGTATATTATTTATTTTTCATGGTTTAGGGTTTATGGCATAGGTTTGGGTTTTAGGGTTCAATGTTTAGGGTTTAAGTTTTAGTGTTTAGGATTTGGGGTTTATGGTTAATGGCTTAGTTAGAAATGGAGTGTAATAGGGTGATTAGCTACATTTGTATCTAGTATGAGTGATTGTATCACAATTACAAGGATATGTCATGTATGAGTGATAACATACTTACATGTAGTAATAGGTATGGGGTAGATGTAATATATAAATTCTTGTATCATTATTATATGTATGATATAAGTTTCATGATACATGCTAGTAATTTATTTATATTGATAGACCAATTGATTAAAAAACCCACAAATTATTTAGGAGTTCATCCTGAATCCACCTTCAAGCCTTTTACATGAATGTCCCTAGTCACTCCTTTTTTTATATAGGTGAGAATGCCTCATCTCCTTTCAATATATGGTTTAACTAACTCCCCCTCTCCTTTCTCTATATAGGTGATAGTTCAAGATTATGGTTTATGGTTAGAGGTTTAGGCTTTAGGGTTTAAGGTTTATGGTTGATGGTTCAAGATTCACATTTAAGGGTTTAGGGTATAGGGATTAGTTTTTAGGGTTTGAGTTTTAGGGTTATGGCCTAGGGATTAGAATTTATGGCTTATAATTTATATTTTATTCTTAAAGGTTTAGGATTTATAGTTTGTACCTCAATGTCAAGGGTGTAACTTTTATGGTTTAGGGTTAGGGTTTAGGGTTTCACACTTAAGCTTTAGGGTTTAGGGTCTAAGGTTCAAGGTTTTGGTCTTTGGGGTTTCGGTTGAGGGCTTGGAATTTGGAACTTAGTGTTTAGTATTTAGGATTTAGTGTTTGGATATTAGAAGTTATGGTTTAGTATTTGGGATTTAGTGTTTATGGTTTAGAGTTTACAGTTTGGGGTATGTAGTTTCAAGTTTAGGTTTAAGGGTTTAGGGTTTAGGGATTTAAGTTTTATGTTTAAGGTTTTGGGTATTGGGTTTAGAATTTTGGTTTTAGGAAATAATGTTTTGGGTTTATTAATTATGGTTTATGGTTTTAGGCTTGGGGTTAAGAGTTTAAGGATTTAATATAAGGGTTTAGGGTTTAAGTTTAGAGTTTAGGATTTAAGATTTAGAGTTTAGGGCTTATGTTTTAGAATTTAGGGTTAGGGGTTAAAGGTTTAAGGCTTATTTTTTGGGGTTTTGGGTTTAAGGTTAGGGGTTTAGGGTTTGGGTTGTAAGGACTAGGTTTTTAATTTAGGGTTTGGGGTTTTCATTTTGTGATTTAAGGTTTTGGGTTTGGTGTAAAGTTTTCATGTTTAGGGTTTAATGGATTTGGGATTAGAGTTTAGAATTTGGGATTTAGGTTTTAAGGTTTGGGGTTTAGTGTTTAGGTTCAAAGTTCATGGTTTATGGTTCATTTTTTAGGGTTTAGGGTGAAGGCTTTAGGGTTCAAGTTTTATATTTTAGTGCTTGGGGTTGGTTGTTTGGGTTTTGAAATTTATGTTTTAAGGTTTAGGGTTTAAGATTTTGATTTTAAGGTTTTATAGTTATGGGTTTATAGTTTAGGGTTCAACTTTCAAGTTTTAGGGTTTAATGTTTAGGGTTAAGAGATTAGGGGTTAAGGGTTTAGGATTTAGGTTTAGGGTTTAAGGTTCATAATTTTGAATTTTGTTTTAGGGTTTAGTTTTTAAAATTGAGGGTTTATGATTTAGTGTTTAGGATTTAGGATTTTAGGTTTATGGTTTGGGGTTTAGGTTTAAGGGCTTACAGTTAAGGTTTTAGGTTTTTTGGTATAAAGTCTAGGGTTTAATGTTTTAATGTTTAATTTTTAGGGTTTAGATTTTATGGTTTAAGGACTATTTTTTAGGTTTAAGACTAATGTATTAAGGTTAAGGGTTCAATGTTTAGGGCATAGGGTTTACGATTTAGGTATATTATCTAATGTTCATAGTTCAAGGTTTATGGCTTAGGGTTTAGGTTTTAATGTTTAGGGTTTAAGGTTTAGTGTTTAGGGTTTAGGTTTAGTGGTTTAAGTGTCAATGGAGTGTATTAGGGTGATTAGTTATATGCATGTCTAATATGAATGATTGTATCATGACCACACGAAGATGTCATGTATGAGTGAATGGATACCTACATTTAGTACTATGTATGTGGTATATGTAATGTATGAATAACTATATCATTACTATATATATGCTATAGGTTGCATGATACATTCTATTTATTTTAGCATATTGATAGACCCATTAATTAAAGTTCATTTTCTAAGTTGAGAACAAGGTTGTTAATAAGATTCGAAGGCAAAGATAAAAAATTCCAAGTATATTACATCTAAAACAACTTGATAAAATTAGAAACTACTAAAAATAAGGAATTGAAATTTAGAATAGGCTTTAAAAGTGAAGAACTTCTTGACTGCAAGTAGAGTTGGTAGTATTCTAAGAGATACTAGGGGTATATGTAGTCAAAAGAATCATTTTCTTGTGAATAAAAGGTGTTTTGTTAGTTATTGTTTTGTATTCACGAAGTTATTACATGTTTGAATGAAATACAACTTTATTTGAAGATAATTTGTACTTGATCCAAGGTGGATGTCATTGAAACCTTCTAAACCTTGTTTTCTATGTATCTACAGTCACTTATAGTCTCTTGAATCATGTAGAAGACATTGCATGAGTTTGTTTATAAGGTAGAGAAGTTGAGTTAGGTATTCAAGACTCTTTTACAAGTTTTATTTGTTGAAAATAGTCTTTAAGTTATATGATAAATCAATTTGAAGCTATCAGACACTATATGCATAGTGAAATCCTATAACAATGTTTTCAATACAAAAAGAGCCATAACTTACATCTATACTAGTGAAATATCCTCAAAATCATAAGGAAGTTTCTAGATAATGTTTATAAGATATTATAATAGGTAGCATGCTCAAACTCACCTTTTTCTTACAAATAAAGGGGACTATGTTTGATCCACCTATACATAGTCACAAGAAAACTTAGTCAAGAGAAACTTTAAGAGTTTTCATTCATTTATTGAGTCTAAACCTCTCATTCAGGGCTATTTGTATTGTTTAAAAACTTTAAAATACTTATTTAAAGTTGTTCAAAACATTTGGTAGTAAATCCAAGTTAATATCCTTCCAAGTAGGCATATTAGGCCATCCAGATTTAAAGAGCAAAGTTTTCATTGAAGTCCAATTCTTAAGAATACAATAAATGAAATTGGTTTCTCATCCTTAGAGATATTATCCAAAAATATTAAGAAATATATATAATAATCATTTGATGAGCTTATATTAAGAACACCTTTTCAAGACCAAACATGCCTATATATAGTAGTGTAACAAATCTTAGGTTCGAGTCAATGTTTTGGGCACTTTGGTGATCTAATTGATATTTTGAGCTTATGTAAAGACACATATGGTCCTTGTATAATTGTATTGATATTTTCATTGAGTTTTTAAAGTGAATGAGTCCAAAAAATAAGGTAGTTGTAAACCTCTTTGTATCAAGTCCTTAAGAGGCAAAATTTGGCCTAATAGGATTATAAAGGGTAGAGTTAATGTCATTTGAGTTTATAGTTGAATTTATTCATGCACTAATAATATTGAGTCAAATAATTGGTGAAAACCTTATGGTATTGTTCAAATAAGTGAGGATGTACAATTGAGTGCTTTAAGATTCAAAGAAGGGTTTTGCTTGAAGGTAGATTACTATCTTGGGACTAAGTACCCTATTTTAAGTCATCAAAAGTGTATTTTTATCTAAATTCAAAAGATAAGAAGTCAAGAGATATTAATAAATCATAATGTAATTGGTATTTCAAGATCAATACCTAGAAAACATTTTGTGATAGACCAAGAGATAGTTTATGGTCAGGGAAAGACCTAATTGCAAGCAAATTTCTAGAATACCTTAAAGTCAATCAAGTTGAATAACTGAAACACTTACTTTGAAAATAGTAGGGAATAATAAAGATCAAGATATGGCTTGTGTATTTATACAAGGCATAAAAATTGAGATCAAGATATAACTTAGTTATTCAATTGGGTAGGGCATACTTAATGAGATAAAGTAGGTAGGGAATACTCAATTAGGTAAAGTAGGAATGCAATCCTCAATGGTATAGATCTATTACGCATGTAACATGATTCAAAAATTTGTTTATAATTATATATTTCGATCCTAAAATTATGAAAATTGAGTTTTGACCAAAATGGATTTTAAAAAACTAACTTCTAAATGGTAAATCCTACAAATATGTAATCAATTTTTGAAGATGTAGAGTGGACCTAATTTGTTATATTTTGTAAAATAAATTTAAAATATAAGAATATAAAATGTAATATAAAATTATAATTTATTAAATTTATTTTATAAATATATCCTTGAACACACACACAAAAAAAAAAAGTATAGCTCAAAGTGCACATACAAATAAAAACACAACACAAAAAAATACAGGTCAAAGGGCGTACACCCTTTGGACTAAAAAGGGTGAATGCCATTTAGATTGCAAAGGATGTACACAATTTGTATTACAAATGGTATAACCTCTTTGGAGTACAAAGGGAGTATACCATTTTATCAAAAGGGAATATGTCCTTCAGGCTTAGGACCAATTCTTATGATATTTGCATTGGTTTTTAAAAAAAGGGAGTGCACCCTTTTGCAACAAAGGGTGTACACCCTTTACAAAAAATGTTTTGTGTTTTTATTTGTGTCACTTTTTTTCCCCCCAAATTTTTTCATCCACCTATTTTTATATATTAAAATATATTCTTCTATATTTGAAAATGACAAGATTGAAAAACATTTACCACACATGACTTGAACACTCAAACAAGGTAATAATCCACCATTATCTCACACTTGCATGTTATCTTATGAGTCAAACTTTACATTATGATATTAAATACATACATGAAACTCAATATCCATTTCAAACCTACTAAATATCCTACATAGACATATCCAAACCCTCAGTTCAGTCCACATGTACACAGGTTGGTTCCTCTAGATTTGGTCAATATCATTAGTCAATATTAGGTTGATCTGGTTGGTACCAAACTAATCTTATAAAGGATTATTTAAAAAAATAAAATATCACCTTAGGTTTAACCCATTTTCCTAGCATGCCAATGGCATGATAAATTACCCAATTAGAGTCATATATAAACAAATCAAGGTCTTATTCAAAAGGGACTTCACACTTATTTGGTACATATATATACACTATTGGACATTGATCATATTTATATTATTATTCTGAAATTGAAAATATATCACTAGGATTAGTCATAAGACAAGTCTGAATCATACCAAATCCAAGTCAAATTAAACATTTTAAAGTATCAAAAGATAAATCATTAGCTGCATATATATAACAAAGGAGCACAACTACACAATCACACTAGGTACAAGAACCACATGTGGATTTATTTCCTCCCTCATAGTATCAAATACATATTAAATGGTCAATCATTAATTGAGGGTGATCAGGGTTATCTCAATCTATTACAATTTTCTAGTTTTTGTAGGATTTTAATCCTCAAAAGTACACCTAGTGTTTTAGGGTAAAAGAGACTGATTTATGGAACTACACGCATGATTAGGGTTTGAGATCATGAATAAAAAAGTAAAGAGGCATAGGTGACCATACAATAATTGTTCCACATTTATTCATAGGTTAGTACCAACTAGTAGGTCAATATTAACTGATGATACTAACCCAATCTAATAGAACTAACCTTGCACAAACACAAAATCAGTTCTAGAACTAAAGGAATCATATGGCTAATTTATCTTAATTTTTAATTCCATAATAAAATCATAGTAAAAAAGTCATCTAAAAAGTATAATTAATCATCCATTTATTTTAATTACTAAATTTATCATATGCCACTTATCAACTAAGTATAATCAATCTTATTGTTTTACATTCAAATGTATGCTTAAATGACATATCTTAAGATTTGAATTAAATTACATGATTATATATTAATTAGATTAAGTAATCCACATTAATCCTATTTAAGGTAAAAAACTACTAAAAATGTGATAAATAACATATGTAAATAATGTAGTGTAGTAAATTATGTGATGCTCAGGTCTTAATTTTTGATTTTTTGGATATTGTGATTGTTTTTGTATTTTTTGAATTCTTTTGTATTTTTAAAACATTTGAAATTTGAAAAGTTTTAATAGATGATCCTATAAATGAGAGGAACATGGGGAGTGTTTGTATCCTACAAAAAAGGTACTATATTTATGTGTACTATAATCTCATAAAAAATCATGTGATGTACAATAATTGTCATGATCACTTCTCTTAGAGTCTTGTGTATGATGGGTAGTTATAGAATGCATACAAATATATGGGTTCCATTATATATTAGAATAATATATCACTACTTTTGTTCATCTTGGACTCTCTAAATTATCTATGGTACTAACTGAGTATGTGCTATTAGATATGATGCCTTCTATGATCATTCAATAAATCTCCAATGTGATGGGTGCATAATAGATGGATTTCTAATGGAATCTACTAATATTATCTAAACTAAGTGTATATAAATATCTTGTTTATGTGTAACTATAAGATCTATATACTGATCCTATATGGGCATATCAACAAACTATGGTGGCAGTGGGGTAGAGGAGGAGATACAATTGTATGTAGAGGATATTATTATCAGAAAACTATAACTATGACTACCTTATTAATGGGTATGTAATTGAGACATCAATGAATTGTTGTAATCACCTAAAAGTGGCATTTTATTTCTAAGAGTGATAATTGAGATAACATATTTTTATCTTAGCCCTATACTTGTCTTAGATCATTTCATCACACTTTTATTGCCTTTTTGTGGACCACATGCATCCTTAGTAAACTAAAACATGGTCTCAAACCTTCATTCCCAGATCCTAACCCTTCATGCCTAGTAGCTTTCTAATTGGACATTAGTGCCACATTAAGGACACTAGAATCACTAGTGCTAGTGTCCCCAACATGGTGCTAATGTCCCTTGCCCTAAATTTCTTGAATGGATATATTTTCAAAAGTTAAACCCTCCCAAGGTCAATCTAAGCATATTTTATTATTTAAACAAGATACATAACACTATAAATACATGAATTTTAGACCCCTATCCATTTTATGTAAAATAGATGAAAAATACCTAATTAAACATGAAATAAGTCGAGTAAAATCAAGATTATTAATCCCTATTCATCCTCACTTCTGCATACTACCATTTATAGTTGACCTAACTCCATATTTTATAGATTTCCAATCTCAATCATACTCAAGGCAATCAATACCACTATCATTCTAGCATCACTTACATGTGCACAACACTTAGGTGGGGAGAAGTACATCAGGATTGATCCCTCCTTTGAGTATTGATATGTAGGAAACTCTCTTCACAATGGGGTGTTGAGGATGTCCAACCTATCCTACTAATGAATACACATTTTCAGATCATGCCTTCTTTTCAAGGAGGATTAGGGTTTTTTTATTATCATAAATCATCTACTTCAAGCACAATATAGAGTTTTAGATTTCATGCATGTAAGAATAGAACCCAAATACATAGGCATAGGTACACCTATAATTTAGGAACAATCCTACACATAGTACATTAGCACCATTTTCAAGACATTAGAGCCACATGGCACTATTTTCCAAGTATGGAACTACTTTGTATGAGGGGATCTAACATAGGGATCTTATTAATGATAATCAAACTTGTTCATATCCCAATTTTAAGCACATAGATATTCTGCATCAGGTGTTTTCTAGATAAGTCTTTATTTACACATATTTATTAATATTTTCATAAATTTAAAACAAGTCAAAATATGTAACAAATCAATGGTTATTTATTACATATTTCATTGATTGAGACTACTTAGTGCTTTAATCAAACATAAGATTCACATAAGCTAAACCCTAAAAGGTTAAAACATTTGGTGAACCCAACTTGCTTTAAACATTGCATAAAACACTAACCTTAGATTAATTTAGGGTTCAAATTTCCAAGATTTACTTAGTCTTATTTTACAACTTATTACTATGATTATCATGATAGAATCCATCTTTCACTTCATGGTACAAATCCTTGTACTTTGCATAGCATGTTTATTACCAACTATCTATAAAAAAGTACATGTGTATGTTACTCCTATCATGGATTTGGTTATAGCTAAGATTACTTTTCACATTGGTCCTACATAACATGAGTCATACTTTGATATGGATCATTTTTATATGGCTCACTTTGGTTTACCTCTAGTTACTACTAGATGGCATAGGTCTTAGAGGAATCCTTTTATTCTGCCTCCATCCAGACCTCTTGATTATCAATGCTCCCATCCCACCTCTACTACTCACCCATGGAAAATAGTAGATCTTATGGTCTTAGATGCCACTAGGTGGAACAAGGTGCCTCCTCAGCCTACACAAGAGAAACTAAACCCTATTAGACCTCCTCATCCCTAACACACTACAACAGGACCCAGAGATTAGCAAATAGAATTTAATATAGTGGATCAATTGATAAATACATCGACCAAAATATATATATCAGAATTACTTCAAAAATCAATAAATTTTAAAGATATGCTTTTTCAAGCACTTAATCACACATCTTTGCCTCATGATACTAATCCATCTTATTTTGCATCTATCATGAACACTATAAATGATGTGAAGGATGTGATATCTTTTTCCAATGAGGAATTGCCTTCATAATTAGTAATTTATTAAAATTTTCCATTTTTCATTCAATCTCAAATCAATAAAATAGATATCAAATGAGTTCTCATCGATAATGGCTCAGGACTCAATATATGTAACCTCACACTTATACAAATCATGGGGGTTGATATAACATCTATTCAAATACATATAAGAATATCTAAGGGTTTGATGACATTCCTAGATAGACATTGGGTTTAATTACATTATACATCATAGTGGGAACAAAAAACTTACCTACACACTTTTATGTGATTCCAAATCATTTTCATTATAACTTCCTACTTGGGAGACCTTGGATACATCCTATGGAGGTTGTACCTTCTACTCTTCATAGATGCATCAAATTCTTGCATGATAAGTACCTATACACATGTCTAATAAATAATCAACCATTTAGATATTACAAAATCAATGAGCCTCCTACCTTAAGTACATCATCAAATGGGACACCTAATGTTCTCATTAAATCCCCACCTCAGAAGATTCCCATTGAGTAGATGCATACATATGAGGTGGGAGATTCTAGCAAGATTATTCATATACCATCTCTAGAACTTTATACAACACAATTTACTTCATCAATGATAGAGGAATAACCTCTCACAGTACAAACATACTCACCCAAGGTAGATGATGAGATTCTTATAACACAATACCATTAATTGTTATTTCAGAAGAGGTTTACATTAATAATTCTGACACATATTCATAGGACACTATAGAGGATGATCAACTACTTATAGATATTGATGATTATTTATGTGGATTAAGTTTTACACTAGTGGGCCTAGGAGAGTATAAATATAATTCAAATGCACTTATACATTTCCCTATAACATTAGCATCACTTATGTAGGACCCTATAGCTATAGGTTCCCATACTCGACTATAGTTAGCAACATATCCCTTGATCCATTCAGTACATATGGTTACATCCATGGATATCAATTCAGTCATATAGATTCAAGTAGGGAGTTTACAAGATATAACACACTGGATCTTATAGATACTACTTGATAGAGGACTAATGATATTACTCATAATCTGGCATAGATTAGTTATTAGGTTGTCATGACATGAAAGTCAACCCTTTTTCCACTTTCATAGACTCACAGGGCATGTACAGACACATGCTCAACATTAAAACATAAATTAAATAAATTTAAGGCTAAAGGAACTATCTATATCATATAGCCTCCACCTCCATAGGTACAACCCTCATAGATATGAGCACCATGACAGAGTCACTTCCAACACAGACATTCATAAAATGATCAATTGACTATATAATTTTTTTGGCAGATAGATACATTCCTCATATGGCTATAAATGAAGATTTTGATCTTAATACTTGCACTTCATCATTTTTACACCACATTGGTTATTAGGAGAGTGAGTTAAAACATGCTACATAGTGTCAAGATTTCATTGGACATATTACATTATCAGTTGCATGTGGCCCCAAGGTGGCCAATACATTATTCTTCATTTTGAGCAGGGACAATCATCTACAAGTTACACTTAAAAATACATTTTTATAGGCAATGGATGCAAAAATTGATCGGTTATATGTTTGACATTCACTCACGATGGATACATGGTTCACATTTTACATGATGACATAGATGAAAACCATAGGTTTCATATAGATAATCCATAGTCTAATGTTTTTACCCTAGGACCATGTAGTTAATCCACATGCCATTCAGATGCACATACTTTAGACTCATGCCAAGGACAAGGCTCTACTAATACATATAAATTAGTAGAATGACTATGATGACGATGAATTATTTGAGTTTGGATAGATTCACTATCTGACACTAGATGATCTTCCATTATATTTACCATTTGATTATCCACATCCCATGGATGTGCTCTTGGGTCTATACATACATTACACTTTTCTAGTATATTATTTGATTTACATTTATAGAATTTACTTGTACATACTTTTTTTTCTCTTGCTCCTTATACATAATTTATTTTCATTTGCTTATACATAGATTATATCCATAAAATTTAAAAATAATATAACATGCCAAAACATAAAAACATTCAAATATAAAATAGAAAACACAAAATTTAAAAATTATATGCATTGATATGATTAAATTTATTATATTTACTAGACACTACATATGCTAGCTATCTTAGTCATACATACATGTTTCACTTGTTCTTATCGAGTGCTTGCAGATTGCTTATAGGGCTTAGGTCCACCACACTGATCCATACTTGCTATTATATACCCATTGGGGGCATATACACTGATCTAGGTTTATTCATTTGATACATCTACCCACTTGGGGGCATCTCATACATAGTTTTTATTACCAAGTTCTATCCTTACATTCTTTACATTTTAGTTTTTGTATTGATATATCTTGATATTGATCATTGATACTCATACTCAGTTTTTTTCCAACTATGACTAATTTAGACTCAACATATGTAAATCCTTGCTATTACATATATTTATACTATATTTATGCATCCTTTCATTTCTATATTTCCTAGTATAAACTTTATTTTATTTATATGCTTCTTCTATTTGAGGGCATTTGAATATGCATTTGTTCTTTGGCTCTACACCACTTCTGTTCATGTATGCTTTAGACATGTGCCTATGTCCCTTGTGTGTGCTTTCTTGATTATTTATGCAGACATTTGAACATATCATTCTATGTGTCCTTAAGCCAACTTGCTTTTTGAATGTGTATGTGGACATTTAAACATGTCTTTCTATGTCTTATATTCTCAGATTTAGTGACATTAACCCATGTCCCTTGTATTGTGGACCCTTGACCTATTTTTGTGTGCCTTGTGTGTTTTGTATGTATAATTTATTATATGCATCATGGACATGACACTTGTTTTTTCTTGTTACACACATTAGTTCTTGATGCCATGATGGACCTCATGCATCTACCATTACTACTTGGGTGCCATGATGAACATCATGCCCCATCACCGTAGGTAGCTACTTACATTTATTGTTATATAAATTGATTACATATAACTTGACACCCTTGTATGATGCTAGACACAACATACATCTTACATTTAATACTTATGCTCATATTCTCTTACATTTTGATGTCATGTTTGAACATTATATTGGATTATTATGCAATTATAATATTCTTTGGATAACACATTTTGAAAAGATACTTATTTTAAGGATAGTTATTGCACATGGTCAATAACTAATCTAAAAAAAGCGGGAATTCATAGGGTTTTGTCACATATATCAGGTTTCTACATTGCATTCACATAACATTTTCAGCACACAGGTTCAATTTTAGGAAATTAAACATAAGTAAAACATATTAAAATATAGAGAATCATAAATCAATACAGTGACTTAGATTTTAGACCAGACATACATTAGTACCAAGATTGGGACACTAGCACCACATGGCATTACTATCTAATACATGGTACTACTATCTAGTAGCCTAAATTTTAGGGTAGTTTAGATTAGCTAGAATAGTACACCAGGTACAATACATGTTTACACATCTAAAACTATAGTTTTGATATTTATGATCAAATTTTGTTCATATACACACTAGTTCATCTTAGATTCATATCAAATTCTCATACTGGGGGCATCATGCATGGCATAATCATTCCCATATTTAGTTCAATTACTCATATACACTTATTATCACTCATTCTAAAATTATTATACTTAGATATCATATTGAGGGAATGTGTATGGCACATAATTTACATATGCTCAGTTACACATAGGTTGATCAGATGGAATGTATACATTTGACAAAATATTTTATGTTGTGACTAGTTTCATGCCTTACTCCATCTATAGTGGTTGACATTCTTGAGTGGCCCAAAGCTACCTAATGTACATGGGTGGATCTGGAGCTGACATACATATTTAGATATACCCAGTTAGATATTTCTAACACTTTATGTAGTTTGGTTTTAGATGCATCTACTACACATGGGTGGACAATCCTAGATTCATAGCCTAATTTAGTTATTGATTCACCCACATGAGAAGATTAGACACACTTTCAATCTAATCCAAACTATTCATAGTTTATGATCCACCAAGCAAGGGTGGGAAATGATGGAATAAAAACTAGATTGAGTTCTTGAACCACCCATATATGAACATTGAGCAAGCTATCAAATCAGTCTAATCTATTCAATGATTTGATCACTATGTACATGCACACATAGCTTATCACCAGGTACATACATTGGTTCACATACTCAATGAGGTGTATCCATTCCTTTCCTCTTTCCCGTCTCTTTACTCAACTTTACTCAGTTACTTATTTATTCAACATAGTCTTTTGATTTTGATATATCTTAAGTAAAGACTGATTTGTGTATGTTTCATTATAGGTCATGTTTTGGAGCATTATTCACATACACAAACCCAACTTCACATACTCAAACTCAACTTTATGGGTTTCACTTTCTAGGTAAGTCTACGTACACTTTTTTTTTCCTTTATATTAGTCTTTCACTTTGCTTCATTTCTATCATAAAGGGGGAGGGGAATGTAATCATATAAAAGTGGTATTTGAGTGTTAAGAGTGATACTTGAGACAACATATTCCTATCTTAGCCTTAAACCTATCCTAGAGTCTTTTATCACACTTTTTCAACCTTTGTATAGACCATAGGTCTCCTTAATTAATTGGAACATGGTCTCAAACCTTCATTGCTAGATCTTGGCCCTTCATGCCTAGAACCCTGCCAGGTAGACATTAGCACCATATTAAGGACACTAGAGCCACATGGTTCCGATATCTCTAAAATTATGATAATGTCCCTTGCCCTAAATTTCCTAAGCAGATATATTTTCAAATTTAAACCCTCTTAAGGTCAGTCTAAGCATATTTTATTATCCACACAAGCTACAGAACATCATAAATACATGAATTTTAGACCTTTTTCCACTAGATGGAAAATAGATGCAAAAGACCTATTCAAACATGAAATAAGTTGAGAAAAATCAAGGTTATCAATCTCTATTCTACCCTACTTATACATACTACCATTGACAACTTCTCCAAGCCTAGATTTTCTAGATTTTCAATCTCAAGCACACTCAAGACATTTAAGACCGTTATCATTCTAAAATCTTTTGCACTTACACCAAAACTTAGGTGGGGAGAAATACATTAGGATTGATCCCTCCTCAAAGTATTGGTATGTAGGCAACTCTATTCACATCAAAGTGTTAAAGATATCTAGCCTATCCTATTAATGAACACACAATTTTAGTTCATGCCTTACTTATAAGGAAGCCAAGTGTTTACATCATAAATAAGCTCTATAGGCACACTATATTGTTTTAGACTTTATGCATGCAGGAGTAGAACCTATAAACTAGGCACAAGTACACCCAAAATTTAAGAATAATCCTACATAAAGGACGTTAGTGCCATTTTTAAAACAGTAGAGCCACATGGTGCTACTATCTAAGTGTGGTGCTATTGTCTAGGAGGGGATCTAACATAGGGATCCTGTTGACAACAATCACACTTACTCGTATCCTAGTTTTCAACACTCCTCTTCCATGTCAGGTGTTTTCTAGATAAATATTTATTTACACATGTTTATTACTATTTTTAGAAAGTCAAAACAAGTCAAAATCTATAACAAATCAGTGGTTATTTATTTCATATTATTTCACTGATTTAGATTACTTAGCCCTTTAATCAAACATATGATTTACATAAGCTAAACCATAAAAGGTTAAAACAACTGTAGATAGTGCTACATGAATATTTTGCATCGAATGGAATCCTAAGAATATGTCAAAGACATCAATACTTTGTAGCAATAAGAAAGGAGTGGCTAGTATGGTATAGCCCACCTAAAGAGGTAAAAACTATATGTCCCAAGGTATTTTATTTTTATCTATATAATCCCTTAACTATTCTAAATGTATCTTGTATACCTATTATGTGTATCTAAGGGAGTGTATAAGTGTCAATGTGCACATGTTTTCCATTTATCCATTATTTATCATGACATTATGTATGGGTTTCTCATTGATAGAAGATTGTATGAAAAGTACTTGAAAATTTTAATCATCATTGGCAATCTTATTTTCATCAAAAGAGATTGTATGATGTTGTGGTGAGGTGCTGCTAAGTGTACCAATAATCACATGTATTGGGTGATCATATGATACATGTGGAGGATGGATATTATATGCATAATGTACATATTGTTAGTATTTTTTGTCTCATGCTTAGGAAATGGATCATTGAATATTTTAAACTTATGATTTCCATTTTTTATGGTTTATATTCCTCTCTAGGTGTACTTAAGTTGATAGTGTTGTCATCAATGAGATCTTTTATATTATGTATTAATTTGATATTATTCACAAAATTGATTGCTATCATAGTTATTTTATGTAGGGATGTTTGGATCAAAATATTTTGGAGGAGGAAGAGTGATGAGGTTGCACTCAAGTAGTTTCTATAATAGTATATGAGGAGGTAATGGTAGCCTAGGATTTTTTCTCTTTGGTAGAACTAAAAATTGAAGTCAATTTATAGGTTATGTATTGCATTAACTGTAATATTTTCCTCATTCTTGTTATCTGTTGGTTTGACCTTGTATCTTGGTTTACTTTAAAACTTTATTGTTGAAGTAGCTATTCAAGTAGATGTATACTTAAGCTTGTTCAAGACTATGAGCTTAGGTTCTTAGTTCCTTACTATGTTGCATAATTCATTGAAAGATTTGAATCTTTGAATATAATTGACTTATGGATTGGTGCAAGCTTAATCAAGGAATCTAGGGATGATATTAGTCTATACATCAGTAGAGTGAAAAAAATGAAAAACACATCAAAGACTAGCATTTCAAGCCATATACTTGGGGGAGCAAATAAAAAGTAAACAAAAGATCATAAGAAGACAAAACTAAACTCCTTCACCTTCCTTAATAATTCAATTTTCTAGTTAGCCTAAGAGTGGAATGTGCTTGGCTTGTGGAAAAAGAGTCTTCATCAATGGTGTGCATGCATCATCTCCCCTTGTTCACTTTGAAAATTGGCTATGGCATGTGTTGATTGTGAATCTTTCTCTATGGATTTATGCATAATAAATTTAGCTTAATAAGCTTGCTAAAATTGTGTGAAGACTTTGGTATTTATAGGTTTCTAAAAAATGAGGAGATTGATTTGTGACCTTCCATATTAAGATCAATATGTGTGGCCATAAATCCATTCAATTTTGGAGGCCCAAGGCCATAAATGAGACAATTAATTTTGAACTTAAGAGGCATGGCTTGCACAAATTGATATTTGTTTGCATTGAATTGTTAGTGCTTGACAACTTTCATCCCATGTCATGAATGATGTCATCCTCTTTGGGTGCATTTTATGAATTTTTATTTTAAAAAATTCACTAATTAGATATGAGTGTTTTAACTAACCATTTAATTGGATTTAATCATTTGAGTCATTCTGATTAGGCTAATTTTCATTTTTGAATTTTGAGATGGTTCTCCTTCACACTTGGTCAAAATTGATGATTTGCTAGGACATAATTTGACTAGGCATGAATCAGTGAGAGGTTATTGTTATGTACAATGTATTACCTTGAATAGAGATGCATTAATGTGATTCAAAGAATGAACATTAGGTATACAAATGAATTTGGGCATTTTAGTGATTTCTATCAGAGTTGTTGCCAGAATCCGGATAATGCGAGTGCAATGGAGACGTGATCAAATGAGATGAAGCAAGTGTGCAACACATAGATGCTAAATCAATTTGAAAATAACACAAGAAGATAAATTGCACAAGATAAAATAGAGAAAACCAAAATCTGATTAACATGAGATGGCCAAAGTGAGGAATACAAATAGGAGAGTATGTAAGTAACTCCTCCACAAAAGGTGGACAAGGCACCTTAAAAATAGGCTGTAACTCCTCCATGAAAGGTGGTGACAAGGTGATAAGAATAGAGAAGTAACTCCCATCAAGGGAGTTACTTATAACACCTATGAAACATCTATGACACACACCTCCACATAAGCTAGCCTATCCCACAAATGTAGGAAAATTCCATGTATGCACAAGAAATACAATTTTTCTAATTAAAAAATAGGAAAAAATAAAAACCTACACTAATGTCCCCCCATAAGCGCAACTTAGGTGGGCAGTGTGGAAATATAAAATGGGTTCTGACAACTAGGCCTGATGAGGTACCCATGTACAAATGCAATCTCCCATAAGAAAGAGAAAAGGAGAAAACTCATAGGAAAAATCTCTCCCCCAAAAGAGAGACATAAAAAAAGAAGAGGCTAGAAGGCCCCCCCCGAAGATGATGCTGCTGCAGATGTGGACCGTACCCCAAGAAGAGCTCGTAGATGAATGAACTTGCTCTCAGTGAAATGTTTGGTGAAGATGTCTGCAACCTGCTCTGAAGACTGAAAAAATATCAAGTCAATGACCTGACTATGAATAAGCTCTCGAATGAATTGCATGTGAATTTCTATGTGCTTGGTCTACTGGTGTTGAACTGGATTCCTGCAAATCTAAATGGTACTATGGTTGTCACAATAAATGATGGTGGGCTGCCTGATAGGAATACCAAACTTAGAAAGTATCCCCTGAAGCCAAATAGGCTCAGTAGCTGCATTAATAGCTCTCCTGTACTCTGCCTCTGTGGATGATATAGCAATAGCATAACCAGACACACGATTACTGGGTTTGCTCTAATACCATATCAGAGTTGTTGCCAGAATCCAGATAATGCGAGTGCAATGGAGACGTGATCACACGAGATGAAGCAAGTGCACACCACATAGATGCTAAAACAATTTGAAAATAACACAAGAAGATAAATTGCACAAGACAAAATAGAGAAAACCAAAATCTGATTAACATGAGATGGCCAAAGTGAGGACTACAAATAAGAGAGTACGTAAGTAACTTCTCCATAAAAGGTGGACAAGGCACCCCAAGAATAGACTGTAACTCCTCCATGAAAGGTGGTGACAAGGTGCTAAGAATAAAAAAGTAACTCCCATCAAGGGAGTTACTTATGACATTCTTATGACACCTATGACACATCTATGACACACACCTCCACATAAGCTAGCCTATCCCAAAAATGTAGGAAAACTCCATGTATGCACAAGAAATACAATTTCCCTAATTAAAAAATAGGGAAAAATAAAAACCTACACTAATAATTTCTAGGTATAATTTACGTTATTTGCTAGAAATTGATTTGACGTCTATTTAGACATAAAAGTGGCCAAAAAAGAGTATCTACACAAGCAATTTTTTCTTTAATATATCTTGTAATTCATTTTTGGCCATAACATTAGTCATCTTAGCTAACACTATCTTATACTGAAATACATAATCATGTTAGAAAAATACTTATTAATAGTCACATTATAATTTGTATAAGTTAATATATTTAGGTGAGTATAAAATATAATAATATAATGTGAATGATTTTTGACAACAAATCACATATATAAGTTCTAATAAAGATAAAGAGAGAGATAAAGGAGATAGAGATAGATCTATTATAGGGATGGATTAGTTGTCATTGATAAGGATTGAGTCGTTTGGGATTAAAGTGCTTTGTAAGTCAATATCTTTCACTATGTAAATTTATCGTATGAATGAGGATACAAATGAGGAAGAATATTTCTCTGTGTTTGTCTTATTGTGCAAACTGGTTCAAATTTAAGAGTGGTATCAGACCAATAAGATTTTAACGAGAGTCATTAGTTTTAATGTGTGATAGCTTTGGCTAAGGTTTATGGTTATTCAAGAAGATTTGAAAGATTTTAAGTGAACTGTAAAACCTGTCAGTTTGTGCATTGAGTGTACTCGCTGAATGTGATATTTGAGGTTTCATCACAGATGTTAGAATAGTTAGAAGTGCATGCAAATGACGATCAATCATCCCATAACATCACATGCCTATTGGACTTGAGCCCATCACTATGTTATTTGATTCTAATAGCACCATTCATCGTTGCATCAACGTGTCTACCATCGCCATACCATATTCCGAGTTGTGTGTTCCGATGCCATATCATGATTTTTGTTGTAAGACGTGCTAATTCTATCTATTATAAACATCTATTGTTCTTTCAAATCAAAGCGAGATGGGAAACATAAGCAATGAAGCTCTTGAGGTTGCTCGCATTACCTGGAATAATATGCAGAGCATCATGGATCGAAGTAGATGTAAATCTAGAGTTTGAGGATTCATTGAATGGATCCATATCTATTTTTTCTCTGCACTATTTACATATCTCATTGATATTTTGCATTGCTACCGACAGTGATTGAAGACCACCTGAACATGTACGTGGCTGTTGTGGTCGACTGACATGTCACCAAACAACTTCATGCAGCCTCCTTGATCAAGCCAATTATCTACAATCCTCTTTGACAAATCCATGCATCCCTATATCGTGCCTAGCAGGTGGATCCAGTGCGCCATCCACCTTGCACACCTAATTCAATCTGCACACAACCTTTTCTACCGTGGATCTACATCATCCAAAATCAAGCAATGTTATCCACCGTGTTGCCATGAAAATCCTGCTATTTCTATCAATTCTTTTGGTGTGCCAAGAAAATCTATCAACATGATTCTAAAATAGATTCATTTTGAGGTAATGTGTATTCAAACTCCCCAGATATTCATTACAGTTTCACTCCTCTGGATCTTCATATTCTTCTGACCACACATTAAAGTTACAGTCGTGCGCTCTTGGGAAAAGGTCAAAGACATTGTTATATGTTCATGCACCATGCATTGTGGGTGGGTCACCGTATTCATAGAACTTGGTCAAACCCATATTTGTGATTTTCAAAAAGTAATCAGTTTTTCAGTTTTTGAGAGTCTTTAATTATGATATGTTTTGTAGTTTCAGGTCGTTAATCGGTTATAGTCTTTTATCAATATAAGATTAGAGTTTTATCATTTATTCATTGTTTTAGGATATTATGGTGTATACCACATCTTTTAAGAATAGGGTTTATATAGCCTTATATGTTATTTATATAGCCATTTAGTTATTTGAGTCATTTTATATCAATAGTATGTTTATTAATAGTGTCAATTTGTTTTTTACATTATGGATCCATTATCACTTGTACGCGACATTTGAATTATGGGGGTAATATAATTGAGCTTCATGATGCATCTTTCTAAGTAAGTAATTGAAACAAGAAGATGGAGGCAATGGAGGAAGGAGGAATTTCAGACTCTCCTCGTCAGCCACTAGCAATAGGGCCATAATGTGATTTAATGGCTTATCTTTTCAATTTTGTTTTGTTTTCGTTGTGTGCTCAATAAACCCCTATATCAACATTTGTAAAATATTCATATTCCAAAGAAGAAATTTTGAGGGTCGAATAATATTTTGAGATAAATTCAACATGAATGGTTGTCCAAATAATTCTATGCCCTAGGAATTTGGAATTCAAGAACCTAGGGAATTGGAATAGTCCCACAAAATTCAGCTTGTAGCTACACATTTACGAGGATAAATAAACAACTTGATGGAGTTGTACTTGGTCTAGGCATTGTTTTTAGACAAAAGCTACATTAAGATATGTTTTTTTTATTCCATGTTCGCACTAAGGGGGAAATGTTAGGAAAATCCTTGTTAGTGCTCACATTATAGTTTATATGGGTTAGTATATTTAGGTGAGTATAAAATATTATAATGTAATGTGAGTTATTTGTGAGAATCAATCATGTAGATAAGTTATAAGAGAGAATAAAGGAGTGAGAGATATATGGGATAGAGATAGAGATATTATGGGGAAGGCTTAGTTATCATTGATAAGGATTGACTCCTTTGTAATAGGGGATGAAAGTCCTTTATAAGCTAGTACCTCTCACTATGTAAATTTCTTGTATGAATGAAGAAGATTATTTTGTGTTAGTCTATACAGGATAATATATAAGTTTGAAATAGATAAAGAGGTTATTGTAGGTGTGTAACATAATAATGGAAGGATCAAAATCATAATGTAGCATGGAGGTGTGAGAGAATGGTGGGTTAGGACTATATTTGTATACTCAAGTCATGCATGGTAAATGTATGTCAAGTTTATCATTATTAAGTAATTAATACTAAATTTTATTATCTACAATGAAAACAAGAAGTTAAGAATGCAAAAAATTAACTAACAATAAATAAAAAATGGTAAAAAATCAACTGAAATTTGTCATAGCAATATATTAAATAACATTGTTTTTTTTTTCAAAGATATTGAACATCCTTGATAGTGTCGTTATGTTCAAATAGCTTATATTAGAAAAATATTCAAATAAGGTAATTGTGCAACTTGAGTAATACATAATAAAAAATATATACATGTGACATAAATGTGAAAAACAATAAACAATATATATTTTTTATTAAGTTCTTCAAAGAAAGAGGAAGGTGGAGTAAACCCATAAAATTGTCTAACACTCTTAACGATTTTTTTGTCCCTTACAATGAGTAATATGTTTCATTTTAACCCTCTTTGTAGATGCCTTCAGACACCAACACATTTTTATTTATTTTTCAATGGCCATGTTCTCATCACCTTCTCATTACCCTCCAAATTTCAGGTCATATTTTTCACCCATGTTTGACAAAATGATATGTGCACAAATTCTTCCTTTGGGATTTGGGTTAAGTTTTCATTTTTAGGGCCCCATCTTTGGATGTTTTGAGAGAATCACCCCTGAAATGTAATTTCCTTTCTTAATTACATTTTTTCCATATTATAGTTTTAAATTTAGAAAGTGATGGATATGGAACAAAATCTCTAATTATAAATATATAGTACCAGTAGTCTTTAAATTGCTATAGTGATTTTTTGCTCACTAAATAATAGCTGACTTGTTGATTTAGAGCATCACTAGGTATATGAAGTTTTAGCATGTTTGAATATGTCATGATAGGAATTTTTGGTTTGTTTGGTTTTTATAGGTCTTATAGGGATCCTTGAGTGGTGTTAGAGTCATTAGAAGTCTTTAGGTTGTTTTTAATTTGTTCCTATTGAGTTTCCCACCAAAATCCTGAATTTGAAAATTTGACTTCTTACCTAGGCCTCAAATTGTGTTTAGCGGTGTTTTGAGAATTATTAACATTGTTGAATGTTGTAAATAGGTCCTATACACTATGTAGAGGGTTTTCAATGTGCATATAATGGAAATAAGCAATATACGCTGAGAAAAGACAGTTGTAACTACCACTTGCATGGAGTTGGTAAGAAAGGGTGCTTGATTTGCATGTTTGGCATGGGAAGAAGAGTTTATAAATGCATGTAGAAGGATAATAGAGTGTGGGATGATAGTATAATTTTAAGGAATATGGGTGGAGAGTCCCCAAAATATCAAAAATTGAATGAACTCTGCTCACCCTACAAATTTTTTGTACATAGTCTTTGCATGTGTTCAAGAAAATTAAATAAAGCATGGTGTTTAAAGAACAATTAAACGAATCTTAGTGTTTCAAATGAAGTTAATTACTATTGTATGTTTTAATTCATACTAGTATTGAGATTTTATGTTCATTTCTAGTAGACAAATTACAAGCTAATTTGCATAGTTGAATATGGTTGGAGGGATCAAGGAGGGTTGGAAGCATAACCAAGAGTTGAGAATTTGTATTAAGGAGAATAAAATTTTTAGAGGCTTAGAGAAGATAATTTATAAGTCCAAGTTTACACTCAGCTTGCATTTTATTACACATAGTCCTCTAAAGAGAAATATAGAACTCTGAAACAGTGTATGTTGGGAGCTTATCAAGATTGATCTTGACCTAAAATTTATTGGAAAAGGTAAAGGGAGTGAGGTAAGACATTTTTTTAGGTATTTTGATATTTTAAACATGTTTTCAACTCAAAATATCACATTTTATAGGCTCTTAGCCACCTGTAGGCTTGAGCAAACCTAAACCGAAGGTTCTAAATTTGCATCTCCAATAACTCTTATTTCAAACCTTATAAATTATAAAAAAATTGTAATTAGATGTTATTTACCATGATTTAAAGGATTATGGTGTTTTTGTGTTGGTATATAATGGTCTGGTATGGAAACCAAGACTATGCTGTTAACTAGGCCTAAGAGAGACCTAATTGGGAGAAGGGGGTGTTGAGTTAAGTGGTCTACCTTAAGATTTCTGAGATAATTTTTTTAAAGAATATATAATAAGATAAAGGGTGCATAAAATTTATGTATCATTAAAACCTAGGAGCTTTGTGTCAAAATAGGGCTACAAGTCATTAGGCCTTAAGAGAGGAAAAGAGGATTGTATGAAGAGTTATTGTTTGAGGTTTGGGTTATTTGTTTTGATACGGAATGGGGTCTTAATATGGAGATGAATTAACATATAAGGCTAATTTTTGGAGTCAAGATCCATATATCCATATTTTAAGCCTTTAGGCCTATGAAGCTATATAAGTAAGCTAGCTTAAAGCAATCTTAAGAGAGTGAAGAGATGAAAATGGCCTATGAGATCATGATGGTGATGCCATGGAGAGAGAGACTATAAAGAGGTATATGAAGAGTAAAATATATTCAAGAGTAAGAATAATACGATGCATGCTATAAGAGGATTATTATCCTAGTGAACAAAGATAATGATCAAGGTGTCAAGTGACAAGAAACATATCTATGAGTAGACAAGGAATCAGATCAGAGGTCAAAGTACATGATAAAATTAAGGGAACAGAGCTAGGTTAATGAGGTAAGAGGTTGTAGGAATTAGTTATCTACATCACCTAAATTTCATGAATTTATTTTATATAAATAAATAAAAATTCATTGTAGATATTACCTATCATAAGGTAGAGATTATGAAAAAACAAGAAAAATGAAGGGAAATTAGGTTACATGTTTTTATTATAACAAATTGATTTGTTACTAATTGTTACATTTAGATATAATTTATAACTCATTCCCCTAATCATTTAAAACATTTACCAAAAAATTATATATAAAAATGGAAGACCCTAGACTCTTAATTCACAAAGGATACTAATTGAAAAAACTTTCCTAAAAAATGTCTACTCTAATTTGAAGTCTAAGATTCTAATTAAAATAAAAGTTCATTTCAAATATTCCTATTCAAAACACATATCATACATCATGCTTTTGAATTATTGATTACATTTCATGCTTTCATATTATTCTTCATTTTATAAAATAAAGTTTGAACATCTTGGTTCAGAGACAATGTTGACAAATTTCCTTTATTTTCCCCATCTATCAAACCTTATCTATTATTATATCATATAACACACACTTGATGATGATTTTATATTTTCAAATTATTAAGCCTTATTAAAAATGATATCCTTCATTGCTATCATACAATTTAAATTTTTTATCTCACTAATAACAATTTGTTTACAATCCATGCTGATAATAACTACATTTGGTTCACTTTTTTTAGAGTTAATGTTATCTAACTAAATTTTCACCTCAATAATCTCACTTTAAAAGTGCTAAATTTACTAGTATTTCCATGAAAACATTATCTTTTCTATCTTCTACTTATTTTTACTTCTCACATTCATCTGAATGCTCTATGGAAGTAATTGCTATAATGTTATGTACCTAGAGTCATTTATATATTATTGTATATGGATTGATGGAGATGTTGACATGTGGCACACAACCCCCTTAGTTAATTTTATGGGTCCAATATATTAGGATAATTGAATAACTTGTGGAATTAATGCATTGGGTAATGGTCAACCTAGATTGGGATTAGAGGTTACCCATCCATTGTTAGTTAGATAGAGATCTATATAAAGGAGGTGAATATAATTGTAAAGGAATCAAGTAAACATTGATTCTTATATTTGGTATAATTATATCAAAGGTTGTCCCATCAAAGAGACATTGTGGAGTTACTACTTCCTAAAAGAGTATTGTATGGTGTTGGCCTACCTTAAGGGTATTCTATTTCTGCATATATTGAGTATTTGGGCATCTTGGGACACTTATATAGATATTTTTTGTGTTTATATACATTATATTATGCATATTTATAATTATTATAAGTGTGGATCATAATAATTGGTATCAGAGCTTCAATTTGGGTAATTTTTGTAGGATGAAACCCTAGTTTAGTGGAATCATTAATATATTGAAATTGGTAGCAATTTTTTTTCATGATTATTTTAATAAAGCTATAGAATATTATAAGGAAACCATAGTAAAAACATTGAGGTTTATGATCCATTTTGAGGGATTTATTTATATTTTAGTGTTTGTAATAAATTTGTCATAACTATTGAGATATAAGTAGTTTTTATGTGATTTTTTTTTTGGTATTGTATCAACATACAAGAAAACTACAAACAAAATTTTAGAATTTTTTGAAAATTTTTGAGATATTTATTGATATTTTATAGATTCAATCTCCAAGGTGAAATGTTTGGAATTTTTTAACAATTTTTTTCTTAAGTTTCATTGTCATACATGAAAGATACATTCAAAATTTTAGACTTTTTTAATCCATTTCGCATGAGTTATTGAAATTTTAGGGTTTTTTCATTAACCTTAGTTGTTTGTGAATCATGAAGTTACAAGTATTTTTAAGGGAGGATGATATTGATGCTAGAGACTAGTGGCTAATTCTTAAGGAGAATAATGTTTGAACAATTTGTTGGCAAAGACATTTCTTTAATTTTCTTCATGGTCCTACAACATTTATGTGGGATGATCTGGGACTAAAATGATGGAAATTTTCATGGGAAGAAGTGGAACATGTTTTCCTAGATTGATGGGGTATAAAATAAAAATAAAATACAAAAGATGAAGAAGTGGATGATGAGGAGGGTAATGAAGAAAATATTGGAGATGATGAAGAAGAAAAATCAATGGAAGAAAATTATGACAATGAGGAATAACATGCAAGTGATGATGAAGAAGAAGTCACACATAATGATGATGAGGAGACTACATATTATGTAGAAGGAGAGGTAGAGGTTCTCCAAGAGAATTAATAAGTATTAGATGACAAATGTTTGAATAGTTTGGCTCCAAATCAAGCAAAGTCAATTTTATCAATTTCATGGATGCATTTAAAAGAAAAAGGTCATTGTGTCCATAAACCCTAGTAGTAAGTATAACTTAATCAATATAGATGTGGATCAACATCTACATGTTCAAGAAATAAATATCAAGGAGGATCAAATATATGGTCATAATATTCATAATTTTTAAGATTTAAAGATCACTATGGACAAATATTTTTTGCATTTAGATTTTTATGCTTTGGATATGGATGATGTGGATATGGTTCTTGGATATTCATGGTTAGAGACTTTGGGAACAATAAATATTATTGTTCAAAATAAGTTCATGAAGTTGTGGTTTAAGAAAAAGGTCACTTTACAAGATTTAATAGTAGTAAAGGTACAAACAAAAATCAAGGTAGATCATGAAGATGGGATTGAATCAGGTGAATAAGAGCATATGGATGATTCAGATGAAAATATAAATGAATAAATAATATAAGTAAATAAGAAAACTTCATCTACTCAAGAGACAAAGGAACCACCAAAGCAAAAGGTGGAAGAGGCAGAAGAAAATGTTGATAAGGTCAAAGTATCATAAAAAGTTGAGGTATATAGACAACTAAATCATCATGAGAGGAAACAATCATGGAGCCATGTGAGGGAGTGTCATAATAACATGTACTTTGGCTATATAGGAAATTAAAGTTTTAATAAATATGGCCATGCATGGAAGCCAAAAAATAAGTACTATGGTCAAGTATAGAATCAGAGTAGCACAATGACCTATGGAACATGGAATCAGTGGAAAAATCACTATGACTATGCATGGAATAATAAATACCATGGTCATGAATGGAATCAGAGTAGCACAATAGAATATGATCCATATAATCAAAGGATGAATAATTATTCATGGACACCATGGTGGTATATTTATGATCATCAATGGAATCAGAGTAACACATTAGAATTTAAAAACAAGGTTGGGAACCTATCACCTACCAATATTACATATGGGTGGTTGGATGATCGAGTTTGGATACAAGTGTGTAATAATTTTAAGCGCACTTATTATTTTTTTCTTCCTATG
>JARHVA010000024.1:4165000-4262500 GCA_037957365.1 Torreya grandis
TTGAACTAAATGCATTGAACCATTTGGTCATTGAACTTGTTGAACCATTGAACCACTTTGAAATCACCTAAGTGTTGAGAGCTTGCTTCTTTCCTACAGAGTCCATAGAAATCAACCTGTGAAGCCCATTGAACTTGGCCTACAAAGTTCATAGATTTTCTTCCTACAAAGTCCGTAGATTCAAGCCTGTAGAGTCCGTAGATTTTTGAGAAGCTTAAAAAATGAGGAATTTGAATGCTCAGAACAATTTTGAGAAGGAAAGAGATTATTTTGGTCTGAGGAACCAAAATAGTTCACATGTTGTCCCAAAAAATGAGAAGTCTATTTTTGGGGACAACAGCTGGCTCTAATTGGGGAACTTCTATCAATTGTAAAAAAGAATTAAAGGGAGTAGAATCTAGAATCTCCGGTGTCTTCATGTGTACCATTGGGCTACAGATTCATGTTACCTAGAAATAGAAGGCATCAAAAATGGAAACAAACAAAACAAAATAGAATTAAAAACTATACAAATATACATATGTACAGATGCAATGATCTGATACTTCAAGAGTTGAAGTGTTTCAGATGCTGCCCATTGTGAGGCAGAGAAAAGAGTGTGCCATCTTGATAATTTAGTAGAAATATGTTTTCACCATTGTGTTGATGAATTATAAATGGGCCTCTCCAAAGGGAGTCAAACTTTCCATGCATCCCTTTTGGTTCTCTCTTTTTGTCCCACAACAGGGCTTGATCCCTAATCTGGCAATTACGATTTTTGGCCTTTTGGTCAAAGAGTTTCTTTACCAGACTTTGATGAGCATCAATTTGGTCTACCACCATGGTTCTCTGTTCATCCAGCTCAGTCAGGCACATGATTCTCTTATCAAGAGAGCTTTCATATGTCTGATCTTCAATTGCCTTTGCCAATTTCAAGGCTGGCAATTCTAAGGTGATTGATATTTTAGCATTGATACCATAAAGAAGTTGAAAAGGAGACATACCAATTTCCCTCTTTGGTGTGATTATGCCTGCCCATAGGGCATCAACCAATGCTTTATGACATGTCCTTTGAATGCCATCTACTAGCTTCTTGATGATAGTTATTAGGTTCTTATTGCTTGATTCAGTTGGTCCATTCCCTTGTGGAAAATAATCAAAAGAATGGGAGAGTGTAATTCCCTAATGGAAATGGAATTGTGTAATCTCCTGGGAGGTGAAATAAGTTGCATTGTTAGTAACAATTTTAGTTGGAACTCCAAACCTAGAAATGATATTCTCCTTGAGGAAATTGCATACAACTTTTGAAGTAGCATGCTTAGTTGGGATTGCTTCTACCCACTTGGTGAAATAGTCAGTTGCTGTAATGACATAATCATGTCCAGCACTTGAAGATGGGTTTATAGTCTCAATAAAATCAATCCCCCATTGCTAGAAAGGTTCCTCTATGATCACTGGCTTGAGAGGTAGGGCAGCTAATTTGGGTCTTCCAACAAATTGCTGGCAAAGTTTACATTTTCTCACCCACTTATATGCATCTTGGAAAAGAGTTGGCCTATAATACCTAGCTCACAGAATCTTGTAAGCAGTTATTAGAAAAATGTCCTCCATGGGCTAGATTGTGGAAGGATTTCAAAAGTTGGCTTTGTTGCTCTTTGTCTACACAGCGAAGGAATACTCCATCTATGCCTCTCTTGTACAAGCCGTTGTCTCAAAGGACAAAATTGGTAGCTTTCAACTTGATAGTCCTCCTTTTATTATAAGACAAATGAGTAGGACATTCACCATAAGTAAGGAAATGAGAAATACCTAAATACCACTCATTGGTAGTGGAGACAAAAAGGACTGTTGGTGTATTTTCCACTTCAGCTTCTACATGCTGTGTATCTTCTGGCTCATTGTTAGCAATTAATTGGCATAGGCCTTTTCCCCTGACCAGCTTTGTTGGCTTGATGTCTAGATTGAAATCTTGTATCTTTTCAATCCAATTGCCTCTTTTTATGCCAAACTCCTACTAAGTTAATATGGACTTGATTGTAGTGTCATGAACTAAGGTAGTATTGTGTGAATTCAAGATATAGAAGCGGAAATGTTTGACTGCTTTCAACATTGCATAAGCATGCTTCTCTACATTTGAATACTTTATCTCATGGGTTTTGAGAGGGAAAATCATGAAAGAAATGGGAGATTCTATACCTTCCTTGTTCTGTTGAACAAGAATTGCTGAAAGCATGTGTTCATAAGCATAGCTGTATATGATGAAATCTTTGTTTTAATCTAGACAAACCAAGGTAGGGGCATGGGCAATGGCAGTCTTGATATCCTAAAATGTTGACTTGCCTTCTTTAGTCTAGTTGAAGGTGGTCTTCCCTTTCATCATGTTCACAATGTGTCTAGTCTTCTCAGCAAATTCAGGAATGAACCTCCGTAAGAAATTCACCTTTTCGAAGAAAGAGTGAACATCATTTTTACTTGTAGGAAAATTAAGCTCTTGAATAGACTTGACTCTGTCTAAGTCAATATTTATGCCTTCTTTAGACACAATGTGTCTGAGGAGTTTCCCCTTTATTACTCCAAAAATAGACTTCTTAGGGTTCAAGGAAATACCATTCTGACAACAATGCTTCAGCACTTGTTTCAAGTGGCGTACATGATCAGAACAGTGTTTTGAAAAAATAATTAAGTCATCAAGGTATACCACTATGAATTTACCCATCTCATCTTTGAAAGCTAGGTCTATTTCTCTCTAAAATGTGGCACCAACATTTATCAAGCCAAAATGCAATCTTATATATGCAAATGTACCCTAAGGTGTGGTGAATGCAGTCTTGTGTTGGTCTACTTCACCAACTTCAACTTGATTATATCCTAGGAAACCATCTAGCATTGATAACATCTCTGAACCTATCATTGTTTGAAGCACTTGATCCATGATTGGCAAAGGGTAATTATCTTTCAAAGATGACTGATTCAGATTCTTGAAATCTACACAAATGTGACTTTTGCCACTCTTCTTCCTTACATGCACTATGTTTGCAATCCATGTGGAATGATGGATTGAGAAGATGATTCTAGCATTTAACATTTTTTGTATCTCAAACAGAATAGTACTTGATATTTTTAGATTGTACTGTCTGGATTTTTGCTTATAAGGCATTGAGTCAGCATTGAGAGGAATGTCATGGCAGATTTCATCAGGTCTGAGAGACTTCAAGTCATCATAATAATATGCTAAGACATCCATGTATTGATAGAGTAAAGTGGTGAACTTGAATCTTTCTTTAGGGGTACAACACTTACTAATGTTAACGATCTTGGGATTTTCTTTAGTAGTCAGATTTACTTGATCAAATCCTTGAGAGAAAATTGAATCTATTTGCTATTGTTTGATGAATCTATCATGCTTGTCAAATAGTTTCTCAAGAGAAACCAAGCCTTTGGGAATTTTATTTCCTTTCAGCTGTAAGAATTCTTTATTTATATCTCAACTAGATTCAGAGGCTGATTCATACTTCTGAGGTTCATTGCCTTCAAAGTGTAGTTGTTTGAAATTGTCTTTTCATTCCAAGAAGGCAATGATTTGATGATCATCATTGAATACTTGCCAATGATCAGCATTATCAAGAATACTTGGTCTATAGGCTAGCTCAATAGTATACCTGTCTTCTTTGAAATCTGAGTGAGGAACTAAAAGAGTTCTTGAAACAATAAGTGCATCAGCTCTGTCATTAGATTCCTTGGGTATGGCAAAAATGTTTAAAGTATCAAAGCTTTCAATTTGGTCCCAAACCAGGTTGTGATAGTGGCGTAATATTTTATTCTTGGTTTGGTATAAGTTTCTCACTTGACAAACCACTAATTCAGCATCCCCTTTGGCATGAAGAAACTTGATGTTTTTGTCTTGAGCAGCCTTCAATCCAAGCAACAGAGATTCATATTCAGCTATATTGTTAGTGTTTCTAAATTGAAATTTGTAGGATGAAGGAAACATATCTCCTTGAGGAGATATCAACACAATCTCAGCTCCTGAACCGGTAGAGGAACAACTGCCATCGAATTCCAGAGTCCATACCTCATTAGATACTAATTTTTCTTTAGACTTTTCTTCATTAGAGAGGGAGGGTCTTTATTCATTTGTATTGCAACCTACTAGTTGTTCTACTATTCTGGTTGAATTGATTTTTGGGTTGACACTTTCAAGAATTTTATTAGATGTTTCATGCACTTCGTCTGTAGATAGAAAGTAGTTACCCATACCTGAAGATTCAAAAAGAATTTGAGCTTCAGGGGCTGATGTTTGGGTGACCACATATTTTGCCTCCTTTTCAGGTTATGCCTTTGACAAGGATTCTTACCTCAGACAGGTCCATGCTTAGTTATCCTCCCACGTCCTTGCAAAAATTTCATCCAAGGATGTTGGGACATCAACTACCAAGATAGTCATCTTGATTCTCTTGTCTAGAAATGTTGCAAATGCAAATTAGGCATCTTTGATTTGCCCTAGTAATGGTACTTGCTTTTTTTCCATGGAGAAACATCTCCTAAATGTCTTGGTCAATGTGAGGCCAAGAGATTCAGCTACTTTAGTAGGCATGATATTGTCAGATGCGCCTGAGTCTATAATACAATTACTTAGCTTGTGACCATTTATTAACAGGGAAACATAGAAAGGTTCTATTTTCTCAGGGGTAGATGGAGGAGTAATGACAAGATTATTTAGAATGGGCATGTTCTTTGGGGAATCAAGAGTTAAATTTTTAGCTTCTTGTCCTATAGGGACAGTTTGGTTCTTGACACATTAGACTAATTTATCCAATTGATCAAGATTGGACTGTAAATATTCAAATTCAAACATTTGTATTTTGGTCTTTTTGACATGATCAATTATGTCAAATAGCTGAATTGAGCTAGGTATAGAGGAAGGTATTTCAACCTTGTAAGTTTTAGGAAGGATGGGAGGAGGGCTGGTTTGTGAAATTGAAGTAGAAGGTGAAGGTAAAATTGATGTACTTACCTTTTGGGTGATCATCAGATCCTTTGACTAGAAAGGCAGAGTGGTTCCACACTTAGCAATTGTAATTGTTGGTTGAGGTTGCTCCTCTATCTTCCCTTTATCAGCTTGCTGGACTGATTGGTTCTTGGACTTAGTAAATACTGCATATGATCCATCAAAAGCTTCTCCTTTGCTTCTGGGTTCATCCTGGTAGTTCAGGAAACTAATGTGGGAGTCTCCATCTAATTCTTCTTGATTTTATACAAGGAGATTAACATCATTTTCTTGATTCAACTTAGATTGGAAAGAGAACTCTGATTCTACTTCAAGATATCCTATTGTTGAATTAGTTGGAGGAGCTTCTAGGGCAAGTTTCCCTTGTGGGGTTGGAAGATATTTTTTTTGCCCTAGATTTCTAGCAGCATTTCCTTGATATGACTAATTTGGAAATGTCCTTCTTGGCATATCTCTATATGAAGGAGTAGAAGACATTCCTTGTGCCATTTGATTTTTGAGAGCAAGCAACTCATTTTCCAACTTCTGCACCATTGGATCTGTGGTGCCTATAGATGAATATTCAGAAGATGATGAAGGTCTATTTCTATTTGGATCTCTTCTTATCTTCCCTACTAAGATGAGATCATCTTCTACCTCAGTGGTCAAATGTTGAGCTGCAGTAAGATCTATTTGACTAGCATGTCTCAAAAGAAAACTTACTTTAGGTAACTGAGAATTAATGAAGAAGCATTTGAGATTCTTAGCTATAGGTTGAGCAATTATAGGAATTTTATTCCTTAGTTTGTCAAACTTGGCTGTGAAGTCCCTCATTGGTTCATGTGGTTCTTTCTTCATCTGTGTAAGTTGAGCCAAAAGTGCATGTGCATCTTCTGTAGGTTTTGAAATTGGCTTCAAACTTAGCTTTGAGGGTATTCCAATCAGTTACTGATCGAGCCTGTAGATGATAAAAATAATTTGTAATAGCACCTTGTAATGTTTCTACAAATAGCCTGACTGCTACATCTTCAAATTCTACTTCAATTACACCACAGGCTATGCTGAATGCTGCAATGTGTTCATCAGGATGAACTTTTCCATCACCATAGAATTTGAGAAAATTCTTCCTTGAATTGTGTGGAATCTCATGTAGAGGTGGAGTAAGATTGAGGGGACCAAAATAATTACCCTAGGGGCCTTGAACTGCCATTATATGACTATGAAAAGGAGGAATAACAAATCTCAGAGGGGTAATTATTGGCAAAGCTTTATCAACAATAGAAGTGGATACTTTGTTTGGTAATGGAGATCTGACTTTAGTAGGAGGAAAGCTCTTGGTTCATTGGAGGCGAGATGGTGAAGGAAATAGATCAAAATTACTTTGCTGTACCAACTTGAATACAGGGTCAACAATACCTTTAGCCGTTTGGCTTCGTGTATATCTTGAATTTGCTAGATTGTGAAACAAAAATAGAAAAGAATTGACCTTGCTTTAATTTGAAGCTTGAGGCTTTAAACTGTGCATTCTTTCCCAGTTAGTGTGGAGGTGAATGGTAAGGTTATAATAATAATGGGTAAAACACAAATATGGAATGGAGTCTAGAATGGATAATGGTAGAGACTAATTTCATATGAAACTTAAGGTTTTAGAATGCACATAATTATATCCCTAATAGAGTCACCAAAAACTATTGGTTGAATATTTTGTCGATCAACGTACTAATAAAAAAAATAGGTCTGATCGTCTAAAGTAGGAAGATTGGTTGGCCAAATGTGTAGGTTTACCACATCAAAAGGGGACTAATCTCTCCTCTCATCAAGGGGAGGTTCCCTATATATAAATATAAAATAATACTCAAGGGTAGGATAAATCATCCATCTCTTTTTTTCAGAGATGATGCATGCAAATCAAAGGAGAAATCTTAGGGATAATGATAGAAAGCACTCCTCTTCTTTCATAAGTACCATTCAACAAACCACAAGAATCTTCCTAGTAGTAATTGCAAAATGTAACCAAGGTCATAGTAACTAGAAAATTGAGATGTAGCACAAAGTCTCCACCTGAATTGCCTAAGAGTGAGATACAAAGGACAATGAGGGCACAAAGTCATCCCAAGGTCCTTTACACAGAAGCAAAAATAAAACACACTAAAGGCAATTTTGGGGGCACAATGTCTCTCCATAGTTGGCTTCAGGACGCCTTCTTGACTACTTTCACTAATTCTACTTATTGAATTAAAGGAACATAAAATATATTAAGGAAAAAGACATAAGAATAGTTTCCCCAACAACAAAGATATCACAACACAAAGTCTGAAAAGTCACTTGCTTTCTTATTCCAATAACAAAATATGATCAACAATCTGAGCTCAAAATCTCAGTAATGCATTTCAATTTGGGTAGAGTTTTGTTTTTGATAATCAGAGAGATAGAGATCCACAATAACAAGAGAGTCCCTTATATAGCCTCTTCAAGAAGGACTTGGGAATAGTAACACATCATGTTGCATTGAATTTTGTTAAAAAGACATGCTGGAATTTAGGGGCATTTACTCATTTGCTTTTTTCAATGCAAAGAAATGGGTCACACTATTGAAAGTTTGCATCTTTCAATATACACCTGGCGGTCTACTTCTAGAAACATATCTGATGCGCAAATGTTTCTGGTCATTCTTGCTCTTTACGCTCCTCTAAGTGGTTCTTCCTTTTGGCGTTGGCCTTAAATCCTTTGAATGCATTCAGGTCCGTGCTTAAACTTGCAAGGATCAATGGCTATTTCATTATTGCAACTTTGACATCTGTGGGCACATCACTTTCCTTGGCAATTCCTTTGGCTTTGTCATTTGATCTTTCTTAGAGGGGACCTGCCCTTTGAGGCCTTGAGAAATGGTCTGCTTTGGGTCAAGAAGAGCCCCCCGCAAGGGTATCTACCCTTTGAGCGGTCTTTGGATGGCCTTTGGGATTCTTTCTTTTGGCAGGCTTTATCCTTTATTTCTTTCGGACAAAATGTTCGAAGGAATTCCTTCAGGTAATTTGTCTGAAGGAAATCTTCCTTGCCTTGTCTTTCCACTGGGCTTTGCTTTATTTTTCAAGCGAATTCCTTTGGACAAATTATCCAGAGGATTTTGATTTGTCCTTTGCCTTGTTCTTTTTCTCGAAGGAATTCACTTTGTCTATTTTTGCTCACTGCCCTCCGCAAGGGTTCTAGGCCTTGGTTCACTGCCCTCTATGAGGGCACTTGTTCCTTTGGCTTTGGGGCAGCCCCTTAAACCTACCGATTGAACCAACTTTGGTTCAATGGTTCAATGATTCAATCAGTTCAATCCCTTTATTTGGCTAAGTCCTTTTAATCTTTTTTAACCAAACACGCGTTGAATCTTTGAACCATTAACCCGTTGAACCTGTTGAACCATTGTACCTATTGAATCTTTAAACCAAAGTGGTTCAATGGTTCAACAGTTCAATGATTCAAGCATCAAAAACTTGTTCTTTTGATTGAGCCTGCCTGTAGAAACCTTTGAACCTGTTGAACCATTAGTCCGTCACTTCCTTTTTCTTTCTAAGCTCTTTGATCTTCATTATACTGGTTTGAACCTTTAAACCTGTGAACTCGTTGAACCCTTTGGTTCAAGGTTCAATGGCTCAATCGGTTCATCCTTTTTATTTGGCTAAGTCCTTTTGATATTTTTGAACTAAATGCATTAAACCATTTGGTCATTGAACCTATTGAACCATTTAACCACTTTGAAATCACCTAAGTGTTGAGAGCTTGCTTCTTTCCTGCAGAGTCCGTAGAAATCAACCTGTGAAGCCCGTTGAACTTAGCCTGTAGAGTCCATACATTTTCTTCTTGCAGAGTCCATAGATTCAATCCTATAGAATCCATATATTCAAGCCTACAGAGTTTGTAGATTTGAGCCTACAGAGTCCGTAGATTCAAGCCTGCAGAGTCCATAGATTCAAGCTTGCAGAGTTTGTAGATTTTTGAGAAGCTTAAAAAATGAGGAATTTGAATGCTCAGAACAAATTTCGAGAAGGGAAAAGATTATTTTGGTCTGAGGAACCAAAATAGTTCACATTTTGTCCCAAAAAATGAGATGACTATTTTTGGGGACAACACTATTCAACCCTAATTAAAACTTCTTATAGATCATACTCTTGAAATATTAAATGACTACATCATAAAGGCACAATAATTTTTTATCTTTGTGGAAATAGGTTTAGTTAAAGTAGGTTAATGATTTGTAATTCAAAATATTCTTAATTTATTCTCAAGCATGGGAAATAAAATATTATCTAGACTCATTTTTAGAGCCTCCGATTTATTGGTTAACCCTATTGGTATACTCACGATACCTTAAGAATTGGTGGTACTTAGGTAGAATTTAGAAAGGTAGTTTAGTATGGGTATATGATCACATGATGAAAGAGGTATGTCATATTCAATATTGATATTTTGTGCTCATATTTTACTCATGATATTGATGTCATATTGTCTAAATACCCATAGACACTCTAAATTGTATGTCTTTAATATTCATGGGAGATTCACTAAGGGAACAATAGAGTACCATGTGTGTGTATATTATGGGTTTATTAATTACATAAAGTCATTACTAGTATAATGAGGTGTATTTAGGGGTTAGGGTTTTTTTAAATACTATTGGGAGAAATAACTACTAAGGGGTGGGTCCCACAGTTAGTAGGTGTTTGTGCTACATACAAATGATATGATTCTACCACATATCTAAAAATATATCTAAAATTAGTTTTCATTTCCCCCAAAATTTCCCCCCTATTTGTCTAGATCGAGTTGATTTAGGTATGATGATAACATATGTGAGAAACTATAAGATAATATAGCTAGAATATAAGAAAATCATAAGGTAGAGAGTAAGGGAAAGTGTGGATAATAGGTATATTTGGTATCAAAACTTATTAAAACACTAGATAATTATTCCCCATTACATAAAAATTGGATTGACATAATTTTATGAGTTTTCAAGGATCGTCAGGGCTTCAAAAATTCCTTTTCACTAGTAATTAAAAAACCCATGAATATTTATGATCAATGGATCTGCATAGAATACAAGAGTCATAACACAACAAGATATTTTAAATTTTATTTAAATTTATTTTCCTTAATCCATTTCAATGAAAATTCAATTTGAGGTTTTATTCTCCATCTACTCATCATTAAAATCATAATTTTAACAGTTTCTTGCATATGGCTTGAACTTTATACTATGTATTATTAATAAAATATATTTGTTAATATAAATAAAAAATCATAAAAACTTACCATCACGTATTTTGGACCCCTCTCCTCAATATATACCCTCTTTGTTCTAGTATAAAAATAATACAATATATTTGAGCCATGTTTGGGTTTTTTGTGGCTAATACTAGATGTTAGTGAGTTCATCTAAGCAAGTCAATGAATGATATTCTCTAGTCAGTGATGACTAATAATTATTATTGGAATCTTATTTGATAATTTTGGATATAAAATAATAGTCATCAGTTGGTGATGAATTAGGTAATACCAAATCCCTTTGTCTCTTTAGGCATTTATTGACAATACAACATGATTTTGTAAATTAATACTAGAATATTATGTCTCCTTTAGATTTTAGCAATAATACAATATGATTGCATAAATTTAGGCCACCTTTAGATTGCTTATGATTATGTTCAAGTCTTTTTATAGAATGGATGGATATATATTTTTATTTTTGTGTTTAATTAATTATAAAGTCCATAACAGATGAATTGATAGGAAGGTTTATTGGGTATTTATAAGAATTCTATCAACCAAAAATAATTATTGTGGATTATGGTTCTTTCATTACAAATAGTAATGAATTCAAGTATTCATATATTTTGTATGGCCATCATAAAAATGAAAAATAATTAAATAAGATCAATTAAGAGAAGGGAGCAAATTCATTGCAGCATAATATATACCAAAAACTTTTGTGATGTTAAGTGGAAGATAATATTGACCCAAACCCCAAGTGATGAAAGTTAAATATCAAAAAGATAAAAATACAAGAAAATTAACATGATGAGTTGTAAGCCAAAGTTCACAATCATGCATATCGTTCTGATGTAAATAGGCTCCAATACATGATATTTTATAAATATTGCCTATATAATAGTTATTGTCATTATCATATTTTTTTTTTAATGATTTGTATAATCTTTAGGTTGATGTTAGGGCCCACTAGGGTATCTTGTAGGGGGAGACACTTAAATATGATATTAGGTAGTTGAAAATGTTTATTTTGACCTACCTTTACCCTACATGACTTGTGTGCAAAAATATGATCCTAAATCACCATTCTTTCGCATCCACATGATTCATTATGAGTTTGATCCTCCCATTTTTTTGATAGTCACCTATATGAACATATCAATATGTGGTTAAAAATCTTAATCTCTCATTTAGACATCTCTAAAAATTTGATTAGCTCTGATGTTTCTCAGTTAGTAACATCACACTTAGACAGTAGTGTGAAAATTAATATCCTAGGCATGACATTAGTCTCTATTATCCAATAATGAATATTTTATAAATCTCATTTCTTCCTATGGGTTGACCCATCTACCTAGTATGTTGGCACCCTGAGAAATTACCCAATTGGACTCAAATAAATAAAAACCAAGTATACATTTGAAAGGGACTGGGAACTTATTTATCAAACACATATGCACTAATTCACATTGAGAAAAATACCCTATTCTTACCAGAATAAAATTTGATTACTAGGATTAGTCACAAGTGAATTTTGAAGCATACCAAGCCAAGTTAATGCAAGAATTTTCAAATGTTAGAAGACAAATTACTAGGTGTATTCATACAGTGAAGGAGAATAATTGCACATTCACACTAAGTGGAATAAATAATTGTAGTTTGCATTCCCTCTTCAAAGTATTGAATACATAGGAAACAAAAAATAATTAATGAGGGGGATTGGGTTTAGTGTATCCCATTACACTTCCCACACTTTTTGTAGGTTTCTATCTGTCATAAGTGAACCATAGGTTTCAAGGAGAAGGATACTACTATTTGTAGCTATGCCCATAGTCATTAATCATTATCACACAAATAGAGACATCGTAATCAAGCACAATTGGATATTCCATCCTTGATACCTAATAATACATAGGATAGTAATGTCACACTAAGAGAATAATGTCAATGATAGTGAGTCTGCTTGACTTTAGTGTCCCTATGTGTACATAGACTTAGTTATTGATATGGATGAGTCATAGGTCTAATTACAACCCATTTCCATTGTTAAAACATAGTCACAATTAGTTAGCCAATTAGAAAATCTAAGAATCTTATCATCTTTAGTAACTTTTATATTTAACACATGCCACTTGTAAAATCTAGTTCAATACTTTACATTCACATTTGTGCTTACCATATTATACATTTTAAATTACATTTCAAGTTTATATCTTGATTATTATTAATCATAATTATTAATACAAATCAATGTATAACATATTGGTGAACTTGAATATTATTTTAACCATGCTAAACCCTATATTTTCATTAGGGTTCTTATTTTCCTTATAGGGTTTTTAGATTTTAGCCCTAGGGTTTCATTTTCAAACATGATTTTTGATTTTCCATAGTACATTACAAATTACACATGGATATAATGAATGAATATTATTGCCTATATTAGTTAACTCAAGTTATGATTTTAATCATTTCATTTCTTTTTACTTTGATATGTGTAACTTGGATTCACTATGTAAGTAAATGGATCAAATATTCATACTCTAATAAGGCTAAAACTAACATGTACAATAACCAACCTTCTTCAACTCATATTACTAAAACATCCAATCTGAGTTTCTACTTATTAATAATAGAAAACTAAAGGGAATACATGATCCCCTTCATTTTTCCTCTCTCATCAAAGTTTACACAATAAATACTATGAATTCTCTTGATGTGATTGTAATGAACATGGAATATAAAAATACTCATGAGTAAGACACAAATACCTTGGTAAAATTTGATAAAACTAATGAAAAAGAGTTAAGTGAATATATTAGCATACATCCAAAAATTCTTGTTGCTATGATATATGTAGCAAGATACAAAAAAAATAGTTGGCTCAAGATAGTGCATATGAGGAGAAATATGATCCTTTTTATGACATCTTTAAACTTTTCCAAGTAGCCACAAGTATTCAAACCTTTAGTATCAATACTAATAGTATCTCTACACCTCCAACTACATTTATGACATCTACCCAATGTGTGGGGGAACATAAGGATTCCAACATATTTCCATGCCTATTCCCACATAAATGATTTATTCCAATCCTAAAATGATTATGTATAATACATCATCAACCTTATTTATTTCATGCTTCCTCGATCAAAATTCTTTAGCTATATAGGCTAAGGTGTTGAAACTAGAGAAAGGTACTTCTAGAGATATTAATTCAAAGGATTCACATGCCTTGATTCATAATACATTAACCCCTAGATTTTTATATTATCTTTTATCTATAGGTTTTATAGATCATAAGCTCCAACTATACAATGGCAAAGGTGATCCTGAGCAACATCTTCAATCATTCCATGTAGCATGCCTAAATTTTGTAACCAAAAATTGATTATTAATTGAGTTATTTCCAATAAGTATCAAATAATATGCTTACGGTGATTATATGACCTCCCCTTAAAATAGGTTAACACATTCATTTCTTTATAATATTAGTTTCTAAATCACTTCTTGATCAAAATTGATGAGAATTTGTCTTATTCATAAACATACAAAATCAAACAAGTATCCAAAAAGATAATTAGTGAGTATGTACTTCAATATAAGACCATACAATCCAATATGACCAAAACTATGGTAGAGAATAAGTTAAAATAAATAGTCAATTAAAGTTTGATTGCATCAGCCCATTAGTCAATAGTATTCAAAAGGTTCGAGTACTTCTACAAGTTATGCTATACAATAAGAGATTGATAAGTCAAGATCCTAGCTTTGAACAAACTCAACTATGCACCTAATGAAACAACTACTTCAACAACCTAGTTTAATATAAAACAAAACTAAAAGGTCAAATCTAATGATATGAAAAATGAGGTAGAGATTATTATTTATGTGGTATGACAATATACACACCAACTTTAATTATCAGGTCCACAAAAGAGGAAATTTTCATAATTACCATCACCTCCTAATATATTGTTACTTAATTTATTTACGTGAAACCTCATCACTTTTCCCCCTCAAAAATATTTTGATGCGAACATGCCCAAACCTAAGAATTATGACATTAATGCATACTATGATTATCATCAAGCTCCTAGACATTATATGAATAGGTGTTCCAAGTTACTACATAGGCTAAAAGATATTATAAATGAAAACACAAAAGAGTTAAACAAATCTATAGAAGAATCTGGACAACAAGAAAATGGAAATTATAAGTTAAAAATATTCAATGATCCATTTCCCAATCATGAGGCAACATACACTAAAGACACTTATGAAGTTTATCATGCATATAATATGCACCCTCTACTTGCAACATATGATCACCTAATATATGTGATTATTGGCACACTTAATAGAACCTCACTACAATATCCTATGATTAAATTTGGTGATAGTTATATTTTAGACAATGATTCAAATTATCATGTATTATTTATATGTGCTCAAATTAATTGATAATTCATACACAACATTATGATTGATAATGGGTCAAGAGATAACGTGTGAAAAATGGCACTTCTTAACTCACTTAAATACACAACATGATTTACAAGATAAAAAAAAGGTTAAGGATTTTAATGGATAAAAGAGGACTATTCTTAGATACATAGTGTTACCTCTTCATGTGGGATCCACAATATCAACCACTTCATTTTTAGTTCTATAAAGTAATAGGGTATTTGACATGTTTTTAGGATGCCCTTGGATATAGAATCTATGTGTAGTAGCATAAAAATTAAATTGATGTGTCAAGATATCTAGTTATTTAACACCTATCACATCAGAGAGTTATTCAAGGCTCATAGAGGCCATTATTTACTATAGCACGTCCTAAGCTAGCATCAAACACAATTCAGTGTGTTTTCACAAGAAACATAAATATCCTCATACTAAACAATGGATCACACAAAGTAATAAGAATTATATATTTATTCATCATACACATGATCATATGAGTGATGATGATAGTTAAAATATGGTAGAAGATTTTTTATCAAATTTTGATACACCTACATTTGGATAGGTGACCCTCACATAGAAAAATAAAAGTAATTCCCATAACTATCCAATTGATGGGATAATTAGTTAGAATATTTTAAAATTTAAATATAAATACATTTATACAAATTTTTTAGATAATTCATAAAATTCAAAACATTCAAAACATTTTCAAAAATAAAAAATTAGGACCTAAGCATGACGAGAATTATATATTACACTATTTACATATATTATTTATAGCATGTTGATTAGGTGGAATATTATTAAAATACAAATTAATTTAAAGGTATATGAGTGTGATGTAAGACATAAATATTATAAATTAACATATAGATGTTTTACTTCCATATATTGAGTTGCCATGCCAATGTTAGGGGCATCAAATTACACAGTTCACATGATCATAATTTATCTCTTTCTATGACATCTTTATCATGTTGAGATATTTATATTGATTACACTTTTTGATATTTAATCATATCTTTCAAAATGAAACATTGATATTTTAATTTACTATGATGTGACATTTATACATAATGATACTGTAGACTAGTTTTCACTTGTTCTATGCTTCATTGATGTTGTTCTCTTGCATGATAGGATAATCATTACTTTGATATAATGTGTGAATTTTGGTCTTATCTGTGTGAAAAATTAATTAATTAATTTATTGATTGATTCATTTTTAATGTCCATTGTGTGGGGATCTTGGCATTGTTTATGGACCTTGGCTTATGTGTGACATTGCATGTGTATGAGTGAATTAATCTAGGATTTTTTTTATTGAGATTATTAATCTTGTTGAGATTGCTGAGTATGTAGGTGTCATGATACATATCATGCATCTCCATTTTTTAAATGTTTCCATGATTTATATTTAAAACCTCCTTACCTTGTAGTCTTATTTAGTTATTATATCAAGTATGGTTACTATTACGTACCTAATTGATACAACTATCTTGTTATGGCACTTATGTGGCCTAAATTTCATATGTTATATAATTATTTGATCAACATAAAAATTACTATGAGTACATATTCTCCACATTTTGAAATGATTATAAATTATAATATATTTTACACAACATGATACAATTAACTATTCCTTTGAGATGAGTAACTTACAAGACATGCCCCTCACCTCGAGGGAATATTTGTGGGCTTGCCACTGAGAAAAATATTCCATGGATATAAATATAATATTTTGGGATAGAATTCACGTTAAGATATTTAGAGTGGTTTAGATATCAAATTTGGTTTAGATATGTGATAGATGATTTACATATTGGTACATATTCTGTGGGTATATGCCATGCATATGTACTCACTTTATAGAGACATGACTTAAAAAATATATATTAATACACATGGGATTATATGCATGGGAATTTGTACACACATGGTATATTAAAATAAATTACATTTTTTCACATACATGTACATTTGAGATATAGGTTCTCATATTTAGTATATAGATGCATAACATTCGATATCAGCTAATAGTGATTTAGAGAGGCATGATATTGTTTCTTGCATACACATATACACCATTATTGTTTCATATGGAATGATACTAGTTCATGCACATACACACTATACATTTTAGACTTAACACCGATTTAGTGAGGCATGATACTTGTTCATGCACATTTTCATCTTTTGTAGTGAGTTCTATTTTAGTTATTTATTTATAAACACATTTTAACCCACACCAAGTACTTATAAAATTTGAATATTTAAGTATGTATGTAATGTTTGATTCATGATTTTTTGAGGTAATGTACATTGAAGTTTAATGTGTTCAATGGCCATGGAATTATTCATAGCAAATCCATTATGTGATTACATTATTACCTTTTTGGCATACAAGATCACAATAGTATTAGTTATTTGGGTTAGTTTGTCTTAGGTTTAATGAAACTCAATAGACTGATCATCACATCATGAGGGTTGGATATTTATCTTCTCAAACCAAGGGATTTAATAGTTACACAAAATTGGGGCTTGATCACCCTAAATTATTCAATGGCTCAACAAGAGGAACCATTTATTTAATGCTTCAAAAATGAATCATCATCTCTAAAAAGTTACATGGGAACATGGCTTCACCCACATACTGGTCTACTCCTTCATTTCTTTTAAAATGTTTTTTTAATTATAGTTTAAATTTTAGATTTCACATATGGATATTGGCTAATAAATTTTAATTCAATGATTTTCTTGGGGAAAGTTACACATTTGGAGACATCCCAAATAAAAAGTGTGTCGTACACACTTAAGTATAGTTTTATCATTTTACTGTAGTATTTTTTTGCATTTGAATACTAGAATAAAAGGGGGGGGATTTGTAGGCACTAAACTATGGTATTGAACACTTGAAAATGTCAGTTTTTATCTACCTTCACCATACATGACTTGTATGCACAAATATGATCCCAACTAACCATTTTCTCACAGCCACATGCTTCACTATGCATCTGATCATCCAATTTTGATGACAAACACCTAAAAAAAAAATTACTCTATTTCAAACCAACTTAATATACCACTTAAGCATCTCCATATATTTGATTAGATCTCTTGTCTCATAAATAGTAACATCACAATTAGATTTTAATGTCAACATTAATGTACTAGGCATGATGTTAGTGTCCTATATCTAGTAATAAATATTTTTCAAATATTATTTTTTCCTATGGGTTGGTCCATCTACCTAGCATATTGGAGGCATGAGAATTAATCAATTGGACTCATATAAATAAAAATTAAGTAAAAATTTGAAATGGAATTGTAACTTATCTATAAAACACATAAACACTATTGCACATTAAATAAAACTTCCCTACTATTCCCAAATTAGAAATCAATTACTAGGATTAGTAACAAGCCAAGTTTGAAGCATACCAAGCCAAGTCAAATAAAGAATTTTCAAGTATTTAAATCAATATTATTCGGTGCATTCATATAGTGAAGGAGGACAATTTTACATTCACACTAAGTAGAATAAATGCATGTGGCTTGAATTCAATCTTCAAACTATTGGATATGTAGGTAGTGATCAATCATTAATTAGGGTGATTTGGGTTAGCTCATTGCATTACACTTCCCACACTTTTTATAGATTTATATCCATCATAAGTAAACTCAAGGTTTTAGGGAGAATTATATTGATTTATGGAATTGCACACATAATAAACTGTCAATATTGCACACACAAAGACATCATAAGTAGGAATAATTGATTATTCTATCACAGAGCCCTAATGTTTCACAACAGAATAACATCACACCTAGAAAGAAGGCATTGACTATGAAGATACCTTTGCACCCACTGTGAAGATCAAGACCATCAAAGTTGTTTGAACACTCACAACATAGAATGGATGGAAACTTTAGCAAATGGATGTTAAGAGTGATTTCCTAAATGGTGATTTGAAAGAAGTATACATGACCCAACCGAAAGGATTTTTTGATGAAAATAATCCTAAAAAGGTATTTCATCTCATCAAATCATTGTATGGAATGAATTAAGCTCATAGGGCATGGTACATCAAAATAAAAGATCACCTTTTGCAGCATGGTTTTACTTGTAGCCCCTCAGATTCTGACTTGTACATAAAGAATTGAGGGATAGAAAACATCATTCTTGTTTTATATGTAGATGATCTTGTGATCATTAGAAGTTCAAAAGATCAGGTTGATGTTGTGAAGAATGACCTCAAAGATCCTTTGACACGAATGATTTGGGATTACTTCATTATTGTCTTAACTTGGAGATATGGTAGAAACAGAATCACATTTTTATATCCTAGATAAAATATGCCAAGACACTCTTGGAAAAGTATAGAATGTTAGATTGTAAACCTCTTTCAACACCAATTGAGAAAGGTTTAAGACTCTCTTGATACTAGGACTCACCTCAAATGGATACAACTCTCTATAGAAAGCTCGTTGGGAGTCTCATCTACTTGAACTACACCAGATTAGATATATGTTTTGTTGTGAGATATCTCTCCAGATTCATGTAGGAGCCAAATAAATATCACTGGGTTACAACAAAGCATGTTTTGAGATATGTCTGAGGTACACTTGATTATGGTCTAGAATATAAGAATAATACTTAGTTCTTCTTGTAGGGATAAACTGATTCAGACTACATTAGATTTATTGATGAAGAAAGTCAAGGATAGGATACATCTTTCACCTTAGATCTACACTAATCTTGTGAATTGGTAAGAAGAAAATTATTGTTTCTCTCTCATCCACTGAGGCAGAGTATCATACCACAAGTGGAACTATGTGTGAGGAAATATGGTTACATCACATTTTAGCCAATAAGGGAATTAGTGAAGAGAAGCCACCCATCCTTCATTGCGACAATCATAGATAGAGAAATAAATCTGAAGAGAATCAAATTTTAGTGATATGATAATCTTGGCCATCCACTTTTCCTCAACTGATATTTAATAGACCATCTCCCTCAAATATGTAATTCTAATTGGTGTTTTCATTCTTCATTACATTTATATATTCTTCAATTATATTTTTATTCCATTTATAACTATTTTAGGGGAAATTTTTCTAAGATAAGGAGTGAAATATTTATGGAGTGGAAGAGGATCCCAATCTCAACATTGTGCTAGAGAAGGCTAGTGCTCACATAACGGTAATTACCCATGTCAGCAATGAGAGTGTGAATAGAAGTGGCTCCTTTTGCGTCCTCTCCTTAGTGTACCTTCTATAGAATGAAAGTAAGGGGCAAACAAAGAATTTTATGGGGCACATGTTGGTGTAGGTTATTAATTATTATATTTACTTGTTAAATGGATAATTTCTACACATGTAGCTTCAGCTTGCTCAGGTGTGATAAGAGGTTAAGTGGGTGAGAGGGTGAGTTCTACCTTGAGTTCCACCTGGAGTTCACTTGAGTGTCATGATTTATTGTATGAGTTCCACAGTGAGTTACACTCAGTCCCACATGAGTTCTCCTATGAGTTAAACTCTCCCTACTCCTTTATATTCTTATTCACTAGGCTATTTTAATAGAGCAAATAATTGGTAGGCAAGGTAGTCTAATACATTAGGTAATTGTTGCATATCTTATTACATATTTATGAATACAAGCAGGGTCATCATTGTTGTAGAATACTTGTGTGCTCACTCTACTAGAAAATCACCTACTGACCTATTCTGACATGGTATCAAAACCTTAAGTTCTGATAATGAGCATTAACTTCTATTTGATTTTTATTTATATTCTCTTGAATTTATAGAGAGGAATTTGCATATTATTGGTATGTTGGAATTTTAAATGTTAGTGATTTGCTTATATATTTATAAGAAGGTGTTCAATAGTCCTTATTTATCTTAGGCCTACATATCATCTTGAAATTGGTCTTTAATCCCATTGGTCTTGCTTGTGCTAGCACAAAGATTGCAATGAGGACTCTCTTACAACTACAACTGCATGTTATTTTCTTTCAACCTAATCTATTCATACATCCACTTGGGTCCACCTAATTTTGAGCCTCTCAAAACCCTTCTATGCTATTATCTTTGGCAAACTATTATGTTACCATAAAACTTGCATTTGGTAGAAAGAGGCATGTTTTTGCATATGGAATCTGAGATCCATGGTATGAATCTATGCATGTATTCAGGAAGCCTTGGATGAATCAGAGCTTGCAAGTTTACAACCCTATGTCCTTAACTCATAGAGCACACCATTCATCGAGCCACTTCATAGCCTATTAAAGGTGATTTTGTTACATTAGCACAACCATGCCATTAGAAACTCTTGACTCATTGATTGGAAGTCTTCTAACGTCAACATTCTAATCTTGGAATCTTCAAAACTAGCTAAATCTACCAACAAGCATTTGATTCCCAACCATAATCTCTGAGAGCTCATTCAAGAGTGGAATGACCACAATGCCAAATTCCAAAATAGAGTCTCTTGTACCCAAATTGGCCTTACAATAAGGCACACACATAGAGGTTGCCCTTAATGACCTCTACACTTTGTGTGAAGAATAAATTATTATAGTTAACTTATTGGAAACAATAATTTGATCCCTATAATATTTGCACTCATATCCTCTGATCTAGATTTTATGTGGCTCAAAGTAATGCAATGCATGTGTTGTCTTTCACGACATGATAATAGCTTGATAGGAAAAACTTGAATTTAACATGAGACTAAGTGTGAGTTTGACTCACTGCCAGTAGAGTCAAATAAGAGGAGAAGAGAGAAGGATGATTATATATCAAACCCCTATTTCCTGTTAAAACCACTATTCATGCATGCATATGGTAGCATTAGTCTCTTCATTTACATGTAGATTGACAGTGTCATACAACATCTTCAACAAGCTTCCTTCCTCCATAGGCAACATCATACAAATTATATTCTCCTTTGTTAAAATTAAACCTTATATATGCCCTAAAAAGGATTATAAAACTAAAGCATGTTTTATTTTTATTGATTTTTTTAAATTAAAACCCCTTCAATGAGGTTTTTACAGAAAAGTACACATAAGTGATTGGGAAGTTGTTTTTGTTGATGTAAAGAGGTTTGTCATTCTATGTTGGTTCCAACGAGTCATCAGAAGGCTACCTCACCCTTTATTTGGATAGACATTTTAAACTTCTAAGTGCAGTTTTATTAAATAGGCCTCATTTACAGAAAATGAATTGTTTTATAACTTTTGATTGGTAGCTCAAAATTGAGCATCATCTTTTGCAAAAGTTTATAATTTTTAATTTCACACCCATTAGTCTACTTTTTTTTTATAAAAATAAATAAATTTATAAAGTGTCTTATTCAAAGGGGTTACCTCTGCTATGGGCCCTATTGATTTTTGCATTGTTATCTTCATGCACTAATTGCTCTCATATGGATGGACTCATTTTTACTAATCCAAATTTCATCTCTAGAGTGTTCACCATTGTTTTCCCTTACTCCATCATTGATTGTTCACTTAGATGCATTCTTAATTGTGCTTGACATCCCATTCATGAGCATGCTTTAAGGGTTCATTACAAAGTATTTCATATAATTTTGCACTTCTATGATGTCTTCTCCTAGTCATGTTGACCCCATTTGAGATACTCCATAGGAGGAGAGTTTTTTAATCTCCATTGATCCTTCTTGGGAAGAACAATTTTGATTTGTGGTGTGCTTATATGAAACACTTGCTCACATATAAGAATCATATTCCATTATTATATGGACAAATTCCTACACCCACTAATCTTATTTGGTTCGATAAGTGGGCTAATAGTTGTGACAAATTTTTTCCCACTTCGTGAATACATGTTTTTATGGATCTTCATGGCCATGTGGAATATACAGAATGTCTATGCACTATTTGGAGCATACTACATAGTCTTTTCAATGATTCTACTAAGATTTGTGTCACACGTTCTCCTCCGCTTCCTATTATCTCTTCTAAGACTATTGTACTCTCTTTTCATGATTTTATTTCTTATGATGATACATCCATAGTGGATAGAATTCTTCCTTCTATCGAGCCCCCACTACAAGACAAAGTTTTGTTAGACTTTAGTTGTCTTATTACAAATTCTACATACATTCTTGTGCATATTGTTGTTCTTTTAGAGCTTTCACAGACTTGCATTTCATAAGACTTTACTAATTTTAGTGAAAGTATACACACTAAGAGTATTGATGACTCATATGTTCCTATAGATGTTCATCTTGCAGATTTGAGTGCTTCATTTGTAGACCAATCTTCAGTTTTGATGATTATTGATCTTTACTCTCATTTTACAATAAAAATTCTTTTAGCTAATGTTCTATGACTATAATCTTTTTTGGTTTTTCTCTCCCCTTCATTATATGATTCTTCATTTCCATCTTCTATAGTTAGTCATGTGATATTTGATCAGACTTTGGCACATTCAATCATTATCAAGGAGATATTTGACTATTTTCCATAGATCTACATCATAATTCCTATCTACATTCCACTTGAGTGGGAATTCAGTAGTTTGATAGCTCATGGTTTCTTTCTTTTGGAAGGAAGAGATAGCATTTGTTGCAGAGGGACCTACTACAATATTTTCCATGCGACATTATGCACTTATATTCTCTCTCTTCTTTGTGGAGACACACATCCTTCATATTTTTTAGGATACTGGGATCATCGCTATGTACTTGGGTAACTCATCAGGGCTCGTTGTCAAGACCCAATTTTACAGCACACCTAAGCTATGCTTAAAGGGGTGTTGAAGTGGGGCTTTCTAGTCATACAATTTTTTCTTTATCTCTCTCTCTCTCTCTCTCTTTCTTTTTTTTTGGGGGGGGGGTAATTTTTTTTCCACTGAGTTTTCTCTTTTTACTCCACTTATTGAGAGTTGTATTGTATGTGGGTACCTCATTAGGCCTTGTTATTGAGACCCATATTTTATTTTTTGCCCACTTAAGCTATGATTAAGGGAAGGTGTTGGTGTAGGATATTAATTATTCTATTTACTTATTAAATGGATAATTCCTACACATGTAGCTTCAGCTTACCTATATGTGATAAGAGGTTAAGTGGGTGAGTTCCACCTGCAGTTCATTTGAGTGCCATTGTGACTTCTCTTATGAGTTCTATAGTGAGTTACACTTAGTCCCACATGAGTTATCCTATGAGTTAACTCTCTCTACTCCTTCTTTATATTCCTCTTCACTAAACTATTGTAATAGAGTAGATAATTGGTAAGCAAGGCAATCTAATACATCAAGCAATTGTTGCACATCCTCTTGCACATTTTTGAATACAAGTAAAGTCATCATTGTTACAGAATACTTGTGGACTTACTCTACCATAAAATCACCTACTAACCTATTCTGACAACACATTATGCCAATGGTAAAAAAACCTATCTAGAGATGAGCCACCTTATTTTCCTAAACTTAAATCTAATTATACACATTTGAAAAAACTATTAATCTATTATAACTAGAAAAATGAGCATCAATTCACTATTAGATTCATATTAATTTGAAAGATTTGTTGTGTCAAAAACACATTTTTATGATCATTGATTCAAAAAAATTATCAATTTATTTACTTGATGTAATTTGTGTCAAGCATGCCCAGATTAAATTTGGAAAGACAATTTTCTCTAATTTTTTTTTTTTTTTTTTTTTTTTTTGTGGTGCATATTGTATCAATGTTTGCATCAGTGACGTGTAATTATGCTTTTTTCAAGTGTAAATTTACATCATCCAATTTTTCTGATATAATTTGTCTTAAAAAGTGAAAAAAAAAAAATTTGACCTAGACAATGACCTTATCAATTTCAAAGAAACATAAACCTTGATACAATATATAACACAAAATGTAACCCAAATATAATATAAACATTTCCCATAATTTTTTTTAATAATGACCCCCTCTAAAAAAATAAATTTAAATCTCTGATGCAAAACCTAACATGAATCAAGACAATTATGTTAGGGTTTGCATCAATATGTACTATAGATTAGAAAAATAAATTAATTTATCATATTAATTACCTGGGAGTTTGCATCAATATGTACTATAGATCATAAAAATAAATTAATTTGTTATATCAATACATCTCATGTCCATAGATTAATAAAAAGTAATTTATACCATCCATAAATAGAAATTAAATGATTTGAATGTGTTTTTTTTGGAAAAATAACTCAATAAAATTTGTCAATCTAAAAATGGACCCACAGCTGTTACACCTTTCAGATTGGTATTGTTATAACCCATGCCAAGCCCATCTTCCAATGGATTTGAATTTATAAGAACATATTCTTTCGGAGCCAAATGAATTAGGATTAAGGGCTCTACAAATCAACCCATTGCTAAATATTACAATATTAGAATTGATGCTAAAAAATGAATGTCATTCCATTTTTTTAGTTTGATTAAGTCTTTTGTTTAGTGATAAAGATTGAGAAATATATAATCTGTAAAATTTATTTATAAATTTATAATTAATTATTTACAAATAAAATAATTTCACCAATAAATTAAATATTTTTGAATAAGTCTCATTCAATATAATTTATTGAATATTGCTGATGTTAATATATTTACTATTTATTGAATGAAAATGAAAATTTATATATTTTTTGGAAATGAAAATTTATATTGGTAATTTTTTGGGTTTGCCTTTCCGATTTTAAAATAGTAGTATAAAAATAATAAAAGTTTTTATTTTTAATGAAAAAATATAAAAAAAAATTCTTTCATTTAATTTTAAAGGGTAAAATAGAAATTTGAAATATAACTTGACAGTAAATTATATTTGTTCTAAATAATTTAAGGATTTAATTTTTTTAAAAGATTTATACAAGTAATTATTATTCACTTTTTAAAATTAAATTGAGAATGTATAAATATATATTTTTATATTTATGAATTTTAATTTTATAATATTAAAAACTAGTATTTTACATTAATTAATTAGTGCATATGCAAATAATAATATGTAGAGATTGTTATGTAAACATTAATTTATAAATGAATATTATTTTATATACATATGAACAAATTATAATTAAAATAAAAGGTTGAAAGAATAGTAACTAAGATGTAAAAGTTTTATTTATATAATATGATATTATTTAATAAATATTTCTTGAATATATATAAGGATAATTTTTTTAATTTTTTTTTTCCTCAAAATTATGTGAGAAAATAACTATCTATCTAATAAAAAAATAAAAAAGTGTACATCAAATTAATTAACATTTGATTTTCATTATTTTACAAATTTTCTTTCGTTAAATATATATATTGACATTTATTAAAAAAACATTACATTGAATTGACACTGCCATTGTTTACAAATTTTTAATCAAATGCCTATTTCACTGCGAGTGTTTACACTCTAAACCAAACAAACTATCAGAGTTATCGTATGCGATTATTATATGTTCTCCTAATCTTTGTATGGTAAAAATTGAATCAATTTTCCACTATTATGTAAAATTTATTAAATTTTGATTGTTTTAATAACGATTGACTGTACTGACAATTTATTATATTTTTTATTATATTAAAAATAAAATTAATTATTTTTTTATTAAATTAAAAAATAATTATTTTGCTAAGATTTTATGTCTTATTTTATTTATTTATTTTTCGCTCTTTTTTTAAAATTGTACGTTATTTTTACGAAATTTTCTAAATTAAATGCATATATATTGAACATTTATTTAAAATTTAATTAATAAATAATCCATAAGTTTCAATTAAAAATAATAATAAATAAAAATAAAGTTCATCATTGGTTGCCGATTCTCCTCCCTAATTTAAAGAGCTTTCAAAATCGTAAATGAAACCAAACTTTAATAAAAAAGCTTTCCACACTACACTGATTTAATTTATATATATTAAAACTTTTAAACTTTCAACAAGGCGAGGCTTTTGAAATAAACTTAATTCTAAAGTCTTGCCATCACATCTTGTGATGAATATACGGAGTACTTCGAAAAGGCATTAAACACCATAGAGTTATCTGGTGGAGACACTTTATTGAAGACTTAGTTTTTACCCATTAAGTTATATTGCATTCACATTAAATCAAGTTTTGTATCAACATTTTATATTAAGAGTTTATTGTGAAGAATATAATTGTATTTGACTATTTAGGGAAGGAGGTGAGGTCCTTTCATTTATTAAATTGGGATTCATTCACACATATTATTTTATATATTTTGTATCAATGTAAGATTATTTGTGGATTTCGAATACTCTTACATCATACAATCTAAATAATAATTTTAGGCTGGGAGATAAGTAGACATTTTCTCTACCAATGTTGGTGGACATACATCAGATCCAAGAATTTATAAAGTCTTTCAACTATGCTGATTGTTATTACACCTCTACCAACATCTTTTATGGGTGACATATTTAGTTCATGGTTATATCCTTTCTTCACTCCCTTGTCTATACCCACCTTTTTTGAAGTGGAGAACTAGTCATCTACTTCTCATTCAACATTCTACTAACTCCCTTCACCTACTAATCTCTCTATAGGCTCAAACCACTCTGATATGAATCTGGTACAGTCTTTGTCAGATCCTAATGAAAATATGCCATCACAATGTAACAATGAAATGCTCTCATTCCTCCCCCTTTTTTTACACAAGTGGTTATGAAATAATAAGAACTCTTTGTATTAATTAAATATCACAAGTATACAAATTCATCCCAAGCAAAACTTACAAAATTCGGCTCTAGTTTAGGTTTACATATAAATACACGTTTCAAGCCTTTCTTTGGACTACCTTTCTCCTATGTGCTACTTAAAGAGTCTTTCCCCTTGTTAGAAGTCTTAATCCACATGATCATTTCAGTCGTGAACCCAAGGGTTTCCCTTTATATGCTCATACTAATGTTTATATGGCAAAAACACCATGTAGATTGTTGACATAAAATATGAAATGGTTGGTTGCATATGGTTTTATGTTAAGTAGGTTAACTTTAGTGAAACTAATGTATTGCAAGGGTTAGTATTGGTTAGATTCCACAGTATTCACTTTAAAAAGAAGTGGTGCCTATATTTACAATAATATATACACAATACATAGAGCATTATATTTCCTAGTCTAGCTTTTCTCTTACACACACACACACACACACAACCATTAAATACAAGTGTTTATATGCTCTCTATTCTATACCATGAATACTTAGGTTATTCTATGTTATAACCTCTGTATAATCTATTTCTATTATTTTATATTCTTCTCTACCTCTTTATCCATTATAATATGTTGTAGTATAAATACAGAACCAAAATAACACAACTCAATAGTCGTGTCTATGTGAGACATGTTTTCTCTGTGAACAGGTCGACCTTTGTCTTTAGAAAGCCTCATTTCTTATCACAACTCTAGTTGTTAAAATCATATGTTCTAACGGCCTAAATGAGTGTTATGTTGTTGCGGTAATGGAATCATATCTATGGTATATGTGGTGTAGTTCCTTAGTTAATAGAAAATCCTACCAACATTCTATCTCATTTTCAAGACAACTCTAAGTTTTGTTAGGTACCAAAAAAATACCTCAATCTACTTAAGTGCAACAAAATTTTAGGAATTGTTATAATAAATTATTGGAGATCATGGAGTAGGTGCCCCTTCCTTGTGCAAATGTTGTTGGTACTTTCTTACCATAGTCTGAGAAAAAATGTCCTAGTCTAGAGTGAACTTCTTGGCCTCTACAATTATATTCTTAATTATCGCATTCTCTTTTATGGCCAAATAGCATTATTTGGGGCAAGAGCTTTGTCTAGTGAATTTAGGTAATCAATATACATCTTTAGGTGGACCTCCATTTTCTCCATTTGTTTATTTAAGAACTCATTGTAGTCCTCCATTTCCTCATATATAAATATCATTTCTCTTAGTTTATCCTTATAGTGTTCATGAAAGGATATCATTCTAGCCTTTTCAGTTGTGGAGGGAATGTTTTGAGATCCAAATCTAGTTAACACTATACTCAACTATTTATCCATTTCCTCCAATTTAGATTTCTTATATGTTATGCATAGTGGCTAGATAAGGGAGTAAGTGAAGTAAGTAGTTACATCCTCTAATTTCTCCTTCATTTTCATTACTTGATCCTTGTACATTATTATGTTGGCTTGATTTCTCACATAAATGGTCTTAGAAGCTCCTCCTTATATTCTTATTAAGCCTCAATTTTGATGAGGCCTCTATCCAAAATGGAACCAAAATCAGTGATGAAATTCTCCATTATCTCTACCAATTTTTTTTCTATTGGTAGAGTGGTATCAAGATTAAATTATGGCCTAGCAGTAGTCAAAGAAGATACAATTTCCTTAATTACTTCTTTTAAGGCAAGATATCATGTCATTCAATCTCGTTTGGCACTTTAGATGAGAGTCTATCCTACCATTTCCTTGTCAATTAAATTTAAGTGTAGTAGTGTCACTTCAATTTTTCCTCCTTCAATTAGAGAAAACTTGATGGCACTAGAATAATAGAGGTCCTTTATTTATACTTGTCTAATTATACTTTGATCTAAGCTAGCAGATATATATGATTTTTTTAAATACATGGGTTGACCCCCATTGTGTTTAAGGTACATCCTATGACATCCTAGATAGTAGCCTCTACTATTGGGCTTATCTCCTTCTCCTTCCCCTTAGTCTGCAGAGCCATTGGTTACTTTATTAGTTTCTTTTGTTCTATCTCCTATTTATGTTGGTCCTCTTCCTTTCTCTGCTTAAGTTCTGCCAACTTTGTTTTATTTTTCTCATCTAATTTATTTTTATTACCTTGGTTTTTCCTTTCTTCCTTTACAACTTTATTTCTTTGTTTTTATATTAGTCTTCCATCATGTTATTTATTCTTATTTCTTCTTCAACAAGTTTTTTCTATTTATCCTTTGCAGCTTCCTTTTCCTCACGTTCCTATTTTTTTCTTTTTGCATCATATTCTACTTGTTACTTTTCTAATTTTTCTTTATCCAAGAGTTGTTTAAATTTTTGGTGGCTACTCCTATAATTTATTGATTTTTGCTACTTTCTTCCTTTAGCTCATATTCTAGTTGTTTACATTTTTGAATCATTTCTTCCTTTACTGCCTTAGCTACCTTTAATTATTTCCTTTTCTCTAAGGCCTTAGTGACCATATCTATTTTTTGTTTGGGCCCTAACTCTATTTTTTGGAGATTATTTAATCTTTCTTGGCCAATCGGAGATAGAGGAGAGTCCACAATGGTCTTATGTATGGCTTCATCTTTATATTTTTCCTTTACAATCTAAGCCTTTTTACTTCATTCCTTGGTTTTAATAAGGATGGGTAGTAAATATTATGGAAGTCTATCTGCAACATCCTTTAGAGTGAATGGACTCAACTCAATGTAATCTAGAATTGACCTTATCACTCTACCTTGGCTAGTGGAATCTATATTTTTATGTAGGTTCCCTACTCTATTTATTCCTCCTTTGTTATGACATATATCAAGGAGGGTGTTTATATCCGATACTTGAATGATCATCTCTTTATCTATTTCTTATTATATTTATGTGGTATCTTCCTTCTTTGATGAATCTTAACCTAAGTATGTTATTACTATTATTGCTTTAGATTTAGCTACTTTTTATTTTTCTTACCTCTATGTGCTAATGTTTTGATCAATTCATTTCTCTTTTCTTCCCACTCATATGTAATAGGATTTCACCTATGGTGAGCGATGTAGTAAGTGGTACGTCAGGGTCTTTTATGGCGTGGATTTTTAATTTGAATTTTGAGGCTAGGTCTCTTTTAGGTGAGACTTTCCTCTTCCTGAGTGTGTAAGTTGGGGATCCTTTTTATGCCATCCCTTCTTCCCCCAATTATTCACTTGTGGTATAATATTTGACCATAAATGTAGTTTGTATGTTCTTCTTATTCCTCCTTCTCATTGAAATCCCTCAATTTAAAAATTAGTTTCATTGGTTTGGAAGAATTGAGGATACCATATTGAGGTTTAGATACCTCTGCTCCACCTAGTAGTAATGGGACCTCACTTATTTTAGTTTCCCCTTCTTCTTCTTCTTCTTGATAAAGATTTTCCCCCATCTCACTAAAAAATCTTTGTGACCTAGGTTCTAATGGTATACTTTTAGACACAATGATGATTACCTCAACTTGTTTATTGGTAACTTCATATAGTAGAGGTGGGAGAGGCATAATTTTATTAATAAAGGGTTCAATGAAAAGGTTATCTATGTCTACTATAAATCAAACTTTGGTAAAATAATTGTGGACAATTTCTTTAGATGTTTTGAACCTTCCTTCTACCATACTCCTAAGTGTCCTCTCCCAGTGTAATAATTTTTTTAATTGTTGTAATATGGGGATATCTTTTATTAACTCTAGAATTTGGGCTCCTATGGGTGTGTGTCTGAATTCCATTATACCTATCCCTCATGCCCTATAATAGTATGTGTAAAATATATTGAAAGTAATAGTAATAAAGTCACATAGTAAAATTCATGAATAATATTATGTTTATTTATCTTCTATAGATTCTCTACGTACTGATCATATAATGAGGTTGCCAAATTATACTACATGCCGGTGGAGATCATGTCATACACAATTTGAATGTTCCTTATAGAGTCATATATGTTCATGTAACAAACTTTCTAGGTGATGGATTTCATGGTGAATCTGATCCTCAAGTCTTTCAAGATTTGAATGTATACATCCATTTTATTTACTTTTGTGCTTGTCATCATGGCAAGGGCACTGATACTCACACTTTTCTTCCTATCATACTTTGGGTGGATTGTCCTTAATGCAAGAGTTTAGTCACCATTTGTATTATGTTTGGTGTGATACAATATATTATTGATCTAGGTATACAATATCCTCATGTACCATACTCAATAGCACCTTTGTTGTGATTGACATAAGTCCAAAGTATGGAAATTAGATCCATGCATTCAATTCCAGTCATGGAATGATGTTGTATTCTAGTTTATACTTCAATTATTGAGTTTAAGGGTTTGATTTTATCATGGTAATTATTTATGCTTCCATCTATGTATGATCAATTTATGCCAAGTGTGTCTTGATATACCTATATACATCCTCTACATATGTGTCAAGGGAAGAAACCTTTGAGAAGGCACCTAACATGTCTAGTTTCTCAGACTTGATTGAATGATTCTTACACTTGGGCTACTTAATTTTCTCAGTTGTGACCTCCTTTGGAATCTCCATCATTATACAATGAGTAATATTTTATTTAACATGGTATAAAGATTTGGTTCAAAATTTTTAAAGAGTCTTAGTACTCGAATGATTTATTAATTTAATTTTTAGCCAAAACCCTCGATTTATAGTTTCCTTGATCCATAAATTAATCATATCGATCCATTTGAAGGCATTAAATCATATTTATGATCATTGTCCCTTCCTCAATTTGACTTGGTTGGCATGTAATAACATGTATTATCATGCATTTATTATTTTATCTTTTTATTTTGATTTTGACAGTTGTTTCCCATCTCATAGTTCCCAAATTTTATCTATTATAATTTTATTTAGTTCATAATGGACTATCCCGCTTAATTTATCATTTGGTACAAGACAACTTAGCTACCATTAACTTATTTATACCCTTTTTTGTTACTGTTGGATTTTTGTTTCTTCTATAGATGTGTTTTTTTTCATCTTTTGAATTACTTAGTTTCAAATAATAATTCAAGTTTATGGTTAAGTACACAGAGTTGGGGGATAATTCTGTGGACATTTTTCATAATGTGATTGTGTTTTTAAATAATGTGATCACATTATTGACATTACACAATTACATTATTGACATAATGATGTAGAGGGTTACGATAAAAATACTCAAAATCACCATTCCTATCTTTGATCTTGAATCTTTGATTTCAATGTCAATGCTTTAACTTGTTCACAAGGCTCAACCTTTAGTTTATGTCTTTCAACTTGTCACTAGGATTTGTTAGCCTCATCTACTATAACCCTATTTAATAACACCATGGAGTCATTATTTATTATCATTTCACCGTTATAAAACCTAATTTCTCATCCACTCACTCATTCCATTCATTTTCCTATCTCCTTTCACTTAACTCATTCACTAGATCTTGTCACAAGTTCACAACTCAAGGCACAAAACACCAAATCTTCTTATTGATCTCATATTCACAATATGCCACCATGTATGACATTTAATAATCACAACACACTTACCTTAACCTATTTAAACCTATCATTCATTCTCCATCCTTTATTTACATGCCTCAACTCATTAGTGGCATAATTCCCTTGTAGCCTTTTTTTCACATATCTCCTTTGTATGAACAATATGAAAATCCTCCTAAATATATAAGCCCATATTTGGGAACCATATATCTTCTTAATAAATCACATAAAGTGTCAAATTATAATCTCTATTTAGATATTACTTCTTTTGTAAATGCCTTGTCAATTAGGTCTTCTAGCCTCCTTGCACTTACTCAATCACCAAATCCATGTTGGTCCATATTGTACTTGACCAAAACCTCTTGAACCATTTTTATCTTATAAAAATACATGTGATTAAAACATTTTATGTTTTTCCATGGTTATAACTAAAATTATTGGGTTTTTATTTCCAAAACCCTAGTTAATGAATTGTGTAGGCCTATGCATGGCTAAAAGGGGTAAAAATAGGATAAAGAGAGTTATATTCAACTTAAAGACCTCAAAAAAAATTTAAAACTTATGTTTTATTTCCCTTATAATTTTTAAATCTCTACTATTTTTTGTTCTTTCCTTAGTTGGCTGCAATAAACAAAAACATGAAACTTTGAAGTTGCATAATAGACTATGTAGGTAGAGATGTTTTAAAAGCCATATCTTTGGTTTGAGATCAATTCAAACTAAAAAAAAAAATTCCTAAGGTATTTACTAAAAATGTACATCTCTCCAAATAGTTAAAAAAAATTATTCAATCCTATTTGGCTTATAATGATCAAAACATAGAACTTTGCATACTCTTAGATGACTGTGTAAGGGTTATTGGTCTGTTTACATTTCAAGGAAGTTACATGAATTAACAAGGGATATTATTATGTCTTGTTCACATTTAAATAATTATAATACTTCAACAAATCAATTTCAATTCACTTTCTCCAACACATACAATCATTTCTTGACATTTGACAATTAAAGAATAGTGGTTTAACTATGTAAATAGGGTTCCTTGATGCATTTAGATTTTGAATTATATATTTACCATTATAATTGTATTCAAACCTTATAATTTACCATCCAATGAACCATATTCATATTTATAAAATATCATCTCAAATAGAACCATAATCTATACTTCATGAACATCAACTTACCTTCATTCTTAACTATCTCAAGCGTGTATAGGGTATATGAACAATGAATTCCTCATTGAGTTTATGTCACTATAAACACAATAGTAAATCACCATGAGATGTATATCATTTATATGTAATCAATAATTCATATACAAAGGCAATTTATTACTTTAGCAATCTTGAGAAGCCACTCTACCTCCACTTCTTGACTGTAACCCTGCATTATTTATTTCAAACATGTAACATCACAAAAGAAAGACTGTCTATAGCCTCAAATGATTTTATGAAACAATATATTAGAAATAAAAATAAATTTTCCTTTCAAGGGAGCATAGACACACATAACAATCTCTTATTTATTCAGATGAATCATCAAACATTACATATTTAGTCCATGAATGGACTCTGCCCACTTTATTAGAGAGTTTATATTCTTCCTATCTTTTTTTCTTCTTTTTCCTTCTCAGATCTCTTTCTACCTTCCTCCTAATCTCTTGTCATCCTAAAAATTTGTTATCATCCAAACATCTACGTTGGTTTATGGGTAGTTACAACTAAACCTCTATTACATGGCCATTTCAATGTATGAATGACAATTACATTTTTTTAAACATGACTCTTGAATTTAAATACTTAATGACTTAGACATAAAAATTCATTAAAACAATCTTTCCATGACCTATTGAAACCTTGTACCAACATTCTCTCCTAACCACTTCATACTATGCTTATGGTCCTTATAGGCTTAGGTCCAGGATTTGAATTTTCAAATTGACCCTTTTGGAGGGAAAACTCCAAAAGTGTCACTAAATGTACAAATACTTAGTTATTGATTTGGATGACTCATAGGTTTACTTATAACCCCTATCCACTATCATAATATAGTCATAATCAATTAAAAAAGATACATATATTATCCTATTTTTTAATTTCTATATTTAGCACATGCCACTTGTCAAATCTAGTTCAATATTTTACAATGAGATTTATGCTTAGATGCCATTTTATATAGTCTATATTACATGTCAATTTTCTATCTTAATTTGGGTTAATCATAATCAACAATCCAAATTATGGTAAAATTCGGGTTATGATATAAAAAATGGCTTGTGTGGCAAATGATTTGTTTTTGGTGTTATTAAGGTCATCATTATTTTTCCTTCTAAAAATAGAATACCACATTTAGTGTTTTATCATATTTAAGTTATTAAACTATAATGACATGGCGTTATATTTATACATCTTATTTTAGCATGATGTACAATTCCAAAATTCTTCTTGTATTTTTGGAATTTATATAAATTTAAATATATATATTTTTATTTTATCTTATATGATTTACATTGTAGTGCTACTCTTTTTGTGTTTCCTAGTTCTACTAGATTGAGTGATGATACTACAATGGTATTATGTTTTAACATGATTACAAACATATATTAAGTCATATTTATTATTTAAACATAATTTTTTTTTTTTTTTTGTGTGTGTGTGTGTGTGTGTGTGTGCGTGCGTGTGTGCGTGCATATATGTGTGCGTTCATAAAATCTAGTGGTGAATAGACACAAAATAAAGTTCTAAGTATAAATCTAGATTGTTCACATACGTGTGATCCTTTGTGTGAAATATTATTCTCCAACTTGACTAGAATATGATAGACATCTACGATAATCTTGTCTTGGAAAATATCCTTAGTCACCCATTTTGACCATGATCGTGTCTTGTGCTAATTTTAAGATTCTAAATTATTTTGTGCCTATTCACCACTAGATTTCATACATTATGATTAATGCTATTTTCATCACTATATCCTATGAAATTATGATCAATACTATTAGGATCCATATTTGGAGAAAAATTAAAATTCTTTATTTCACCCTCACCTTGAATTTTGGTGATTTTCATGCTATCATTTCCTTTAACTTATATGGAATTTGCATCTCCCAACTACACTTGGATTTTGAAAGAATCATGTAACTTGTTGAAACCATATTTTTGTCTTGTCATGTGATATGAACAACCTCAATAAAGAGATAAAAAATATTTACTTCCTATTTTCCCACATTACATGTGAGAAAATATGCATGCTCTTGAACCTTACTCTATTTATCTTGGAATGTCTTATCTCCGTCCTCTTTATTAGCTTGATTCTTATCTATTAGTATCCTGTAATATTTATAAAGTGTCATGATTTTTTTAATAATGAAAAGTAATGAATTTATTTGTTTTTACCTGTGAAGTTAACTTCAAATTTCCCCTTTGAATTTGAGTTTTTTGAACTCCCTTGATTTTTAATTTTATTTTTCTTTTGGTACTTGAAATAGTTGCCTTGGTTTCAAGTGCATGTATATGATCTATTGTATATAGTCTCATCTTAATTTTTTTGGAAAGAGATAGAAAAATGAGTTTTAAAACAAAATGAGTAAGGAATTTTTTTTTAATTTGGGCTCAATTAGAAGGGGTAAATGTACTTTTACTAGTTTTTTGGCACCACCTGGCTAGGGTTGATGAAGGCAAAGATAATTTTAGAATCATAATGGAAAAACTATAAAAATTATCCAAGAGGGATAGAGGAGAAGAAAAGGGAAATGAACACTAAGTGAAAGTTTCAATGTTGTATCCTAATTCCTCACTAAGCAAACCATTTAAATATTCATGGATATTTATGGTGGACACATATGATATTGGTTATATTTGTGACTAAGCTTGAGATTTATGCTATTATGAGATAGAATAATATTGATTAGATACATGATGATACAATTACTTACTGTGAGTTGGTTAATAAATGTGTTTACATTACAAGTATATTAATGTATTATTTTAGTTATATTATTACTATATGTTTATCATGTGATATGATCTAATTACTTGCATGTTGTGAGGTGAACATAGGAGAATTCATCCCTCAAATCATGTCAGAGGAAAAGCATCATTAAAAAGGGTGATGTAGATGGAGACGTCGAAGGTCTATAGAGAGTTAGCAAAACCCTAGACATACCACAATAGATAGTACACAATAGCATTAAAAATAATTACTTAAGGTGTGTTTATTTCTTGTTTGGGATATTGATTTCTATGGTTTGTTAGTATAGGTAAATTTTCTAATGGATTCTTTTGTGTATGTGACACGTCTTGTCATTAATGATGATAAGAATAATTTTAGCAAAGATAAATTTAAAATATAGGTTATTTATACATTTTGAAATTTGTCATTTAAATAGCTATAATATATTTAGATGTTAATTTAATTTAATAAAATTATGGAATTTTTATAATTCTATATTAAAATATTAAAAAAATGGGAATTATCTTGGAAAAGAAAAAAAGGGGAAAAAACAAAGAATTTAAATAAAATAAAAACTGAATATTAAAAATAGAAAATCTAAGAAAGAATTAAATATATTAAACTAACAAAAACAAAAAAAATTAAATAAAAAAACAAAAAATCATGAAAAGTAGAGTTGCATCTATTTTTACATAGGAAAAGTGAGAGAAACTTATCTTATTTCATGTATTGGGGAATAGAAGTCATAAGGAGGAGAAAGGAGCACAACATAGATTGAAAAGAGAGAGGATCAGTAGTGAAATTTATCTGGTAGGTGGTGTTTTCAATTATATATATATATATATATATATATATATATATATATATATATATATATATATATATATGTGTGTATGTATGTATGTATGTATGTATGTATGTATACACACACATATACATATACATATATACATATGTACACACACACACATGTATGTATGTATGTATATATATATATATCTGTGTGTGTGTGTGTGTGTGTGTGTATATATATGTATGTATATATACACACACACACATATATGTATGTATGTATATCTGTGTGTGTGTATATATATGTATGTATGTATATATGTATACACACACACACACACACACACACACACACACACACACACAGAGAATTTTGGTATGTTATGTTAATATTATTCATGTATAATATCTTTATTGGGATGCTATATATTGTCATTGTTTTACCTAAAAAAAAGTTAAAAAGGAAGACAATCATATCAGGTTGTCCATACACTTAGTTTGCATGTCATTTTTGTTAGTCCATGAATGGTGTGTATTTTTAAGACATGCAACCTACTAAGTGTTTTATTTGGCATCGACGTGAGAGAATTTAAGCTATATCCAATACAAAAAAAAAGATTTATTTTTAGTCTATAATTCCTTAAATCACTACTATAGGAGTTACATATGTATGTCAAGTTATAATCACTTTATTAACTTTTGTTCTAGCCAAATTATTATTTTTTGAGTCACTGAATCTGTATGTTTTATAAACTAAATTACATAGTCATTATAAGGTCACTATTTATTATTAATGGCATCAAATTTTATAGTGAATCAATTAATTCAAGACATAAATAAATAGCTATGTATAGATAAGGCATTGATTTATATAAAGAGAGCACGTATAATTTTTAAACTAAAAAATAAATCTAATCTTAGGGTTGACCTAGGAGTATCTAGGTTAGACCTAATTACAAAAAAAATCTTTATATTTATGGAGATAATCATAGAATCACCTATTTTAACTGCGATCAAACTTCTAAAATTTACTGGCTGAGTCAAGTTATATCTAATTTTAAATCACTTTATATCTTTATTCCAACCTAGTTATATTTATCGAGTTACTGAAAACAACATAATTGGGAACTAAAGTATGCAACTAGCACTTTGTGGGGTTTCTATTATTCTATAGGCATTAATTTGAATATTCAATTTTTAAGCTATATACTATAGGGGCATCAATATAATATCCAAAAGTTAGCTAGTGTGTGATTTATATATCACTTCTATAGTCTACAATGTCAATCATTTGTGGATTATTGTGTTAAAGTTTGTTTTATGCCAATAAAACATGTCACATATACATACATATATATTGAAGTTGTGGTACTATAATTTTCTAAACTTTACCTTCTATTGGGTGGCTATATGAACGTGTGGATGCTACTTTTATTATATTTTTAAACCTGTATAGAAAATGTGAGGTTACTGCTTATATGAGTGTATAATTTAATTTATTTTACCACTATTGGTGTCACCTAGATGTCTTTTTATAGAAATCTAAATTTAATCAAAATCCCTATATGTGTAAGGGACATTGAGTTAGATAACCTCAGCCAGTGCAAATGTTAAAAACTTGTTGTATTTATTACCTGTATGATTTTAGTTTGTTGAGCCCATTTACTTAAAGTATATCCTCATCATAATTATTTTTTTACTTAATATGAGATTATTTATAAGTTGGTTATGAGGTATTTATATTCTCCCAATTACAAATTAATAGATTTCATATAGCGTTTAAACCCATGTTATAATGTTAAGTAAATGTGAGTATGATGATATATGATGGATTTAATAGATTAGACATGAAATGTTGTTAAATCATAATAATTTATTTACTTAATATGGATTTAAATTGGTAAATACCTCATAAACCATAAGTTAATAAATAAATCTTTTATAATGACATGTATTTGAGATGCTGTGTAAACCATAAATGATATACATAAAACCATAGTTGATTGCTCCTCAAGTGATGTCATAAATGTTTGGGCTATAGTTAATTGGGAATATATAACCTTAGGCCATTAGAAATAACATATGTTTCATTATAAACATGCTCATTTGTATAAAATAGTGCCTTAAGTGAATTTAACATTTCAGGTATCATAAGATAACCATGTGAGGTATTTGGATCACATGTTATATGAAATCCATTGTATAAAATCTAACATTATACCATGTTATGAAATCATGGTTATTAACAAGTGTGCTTGTTAAAAAATGGGTATAAATATGCCTATTAGTATATAATAATACCTTGAGGGTGTGTACTTGGGTTATAAACTATATTAAAGAAACAAACATATTAGAGATTTACAAGGGTATGCAAATATGACTCTGAAAATATAAAAATTTGTATTCTATGTTTTTTATAAATTAAGAAATTGCTTGTTTATACTTGGTTGGTGGAATAAAAACTTAGGTTTACATATAATTATGACTACTTAAAATCAATGGTTACAATTCTTAGTAGTTATACATATAAACACTAGACTATGGCAATATGGGTTATCATAGGGTGTAGTTAAACTAGAAACAAGTTGTATTATTTTAACTCTAAAATTAATTGTGTATGTATTTGGGTGGTATAAATATAGTCATTATCTTTAGTATGGTATAGAAAATAATGTAAGATTCATGTATATGTTTAATCGAATAAATGTATGTTGCAATTACTCCTATGGTTAGCATGTCATGTGATGTATTTTCTAGTAAGATGTAAATTATGTGATTTTTGTGGTTGAATTGTATTTGACCAATATACTTTACTAATGCAAATTTATTCACTGGTTTACTCACATTGCATTGCCAGATGAAGGTAGTCTGATCAAGTAGTGTGTGTGAATTTGATTAATCTATATATCACTTTTATCTTACTATTATTAAAGTTTTGGCCAAAGTATGTTTAGTGAGACATCATTTTATGAGTATGGTTTATATGTATGTGTGATATCTTGTAATGTATCAAGTTTTCTATGATACACTATATTTTTAGTTTAATTAGAAAGCATACAACACATGGGTACTTTCTTGTATCTCTAGATTTCTGCATTGTCACTCTCTACTCATTCATGAATGGAAGACCATTTTCGAATGGGATTAGTGTGGGGGATTTTTGATCTATGGTTGGTTGGAAAGAGTGATTAGATGATGCTCTCCCTCCCCATAATAGTACTAATTATCAAGATGACACTTGAGATTGCCACAGATACTTGAAGTTAGAGAACTAAGCTTTAGAGAAGTTATGGGTCTTATTTGTGCATTGTATTATTCTTTACTTATTATTGAAATTTTTTATGAAGAGTTGAAATTACTTTTTCTTACACATTGATAGTGGTGACTATATATTTGTATTAGCCATGGATGAATTGATGTAGTTACTTTCTATATTAGAATTATGATATACTCTCATGCTATTAGAGATCAGTGGTGTAATATGATTTTTTTTCCTATTTTTACACTTGATTGATTTATTTGATCTCTTTTAGATTCCTATGAGTAATCTATTTTGATATATGTGTTTAATAAAAAAAATCATGTGTTTCTAGGTTGATCCTAGTGGGGATGTTACATGTGGTATCATAGTTATAGCTCGAATGCTAGGACCTAATAAGTCCTATAAAATTTTCATATACTTATATTAATATAACTAAAGATGGTGAAAGTGAGATTTTATAGAGAGGGTCCTTTGAATGTTAATGACAAAAATCCTCTATTTGGTCTTAGCTGATTTGCCATTGAGTAGTCAACAAAGATGGAATAGATTCTCACAGTTATGAATGTGACAACTTTGAAGCAAGTGGTTCATGGTCATGAAGAAGAGGAATAAAAAGATGAACCTGAAGAGCATCTGATTGAGCAAGAAAATCTTCAATGCTAGAGGTCAGGTTGTTATGGAGTTGGTTAGAGACATGAAGAAGGTGAACCCACCTAAGTTTGATGGGACTGTTCTAGGTGATAGAGCTAAGGCATGGATGATAGAGATGGAGAAGTGTTTCAAAATTAAAAATTACTCTAAAGTCACCAAGGTAGTATGGGGAGCATACTAGTTGGCTAGAGAGACAATTATGTGGTGGGCTATAAAAGGTTGGAAATGAATCTAAATTCAACGACCACCACCACTTGGGATCAGTTTGTGGCTTTATTTAGATCACGGTGGATCCTAAAACTTTATTTTGATTAGAAGCTCATATATTTTCATAATTTGAAGAAGGGTGATATGTCAATGAATGAGTATTGGGAATAGTTCACTAAACTACTAAAGTACGTACCCCAGTATCAGGGAGATGAGCAGTTCAGGATCAAGAAGTTTATCATGGGTTTGAGGCCCTAGATTAGTGGAGAGATAAATGTTCATGGACCTTATACCATGGAATAGGTCTTCAAAAATGTGGTTAAATAGGAGCAAAAGTTGAGGTCTCTTTCACAAGCCAAAGATAAGTTCAAGAAAAAGTTTGGAAATTCTAAGTCAACCTTCAAGAAGAAGAACTGGAAATAGAAGAGTGGAAACTCTAGGAAATAGTTTAAAAAATAGAAGGCCAAGTACGAAAATGGTTCAAGCAACAAGAAACAAGGCAATGAATCTAAAGATAGTTTTAATGGAACCAACATAATGTCAAGAAAGGACCACTAGGAGGATGTTTCATTTGTAGAGAAGATCATTATGATCATGATTTTCTATAAGATAAGACAAAGAGCAAGGGCCCTAATCCTCAATAGGGTGGTTTTTAGTATCGTATTCATGCAACCATTGACAATCATCAACCTAAATATTAGGCATTACCTATTGAGCCATAAAGTACTTTGTTTGACCATCTAATTTCCATTTTGATAGATACATAAGCCATTAAATGTTTTATAGATCCTAGGATGCTTAGTAAGTTTACTAGAAGAGCTGGTGTAATGGTAAACACTTGGTCAATATAGTATGGGAATGGTGCAAAAGTCATGGTTGATAGGTGTATAGTTGAAGCAAATATTAGGCTGCCCAAATTCATAACAATTGTGAATTTATATGTAACACCTCTAAGATCATATGATTGATCTTAGGAGTCAACTAGCTTACAAAACATAAATCCAAGGTTGACTATTACTTGAAGAAATTTGAGAGTCTTGATGATTTCAGAAATTAGACACAAATTCAAGGTGAGAAGAGAGAGTTTAAGCTTACGTAAATTTCAGATATGCTGATTAAGAAGGCTTAGGGAAAAGGGTGCCAAATATTTATTGTCATGATAAATGAAATGGAGGAACCTAAGGAACCATCTCTCGAATATTACCAATTTATTACAGATTTTCATGATGTGTTTCTTGAAGAGTTGTTGGGTTTGCCTCCTATATGTGAGTTATATTTTTCTATCAACATCATACCTAATTTAGAGCCATAGTATAAGGCACTGTACATGATGTTAAACATTGAGTTGGTTGAATTGAAATCTCAACTTCAAGAATTGTTGGCCAAAGGATTGATTAGGCCAAATGCATCATCATGGGGTGCACCAATTGTTTTTTTCAATAAGAAGGATGGTACCCTTTGATTATGCATTTATTAAAAAATGTTGAATAAGGCAGCCATAAAAAAATAGGTATTTTCTATCTCATATAGATGATATTTGTGATCAAATACAAGGAGCAACTGTATTTTCTAAGATTGATCTTCGAGTAGGATACCATCATTTGAGGATTTGGGATGGACATTCTGAAAACAACATTCATAACTTAGTATGGGTATTATGAGTTTATAGTGTTATGATTTGGGCTAATTAATGTTTTAGCAACATTCATGAATATCATGAATAGTATATTTAGATATTACCTTGATTACTTTGTTATACTTTTCCTGGATGATATTCTTATCTACTCAAAGAATGAAGAGGAACACCTTCAACATTTAGAATTGGTTATGCAAGAGTTATGGAAACACAAGCTATATGGAAAGTTTTCCAAGTGTGAATTTTTCTAAGAAAGACTCTAGTATTTGGGACACATTATCTCTACATATGGTATCTCTATAGATCCAGGGAAGATTAGAGCCATTATGAAATGGCCAACATTGAATAATTTGCATGAGGTTAGAAGTTTCATGGGGTTAGTAGGTTACTATAGGAAGTTATTCCAAATTGTTTCAAGATAGATAATCCAATTACTTTCTTACAATGAAAGAACCACAAATTTATTTGATCAGAGAAGTGCGAAGTAGCTTTTCGGTAGTTAAAGAAAAAGCTTATGTTAGCACCACTATTGAGAGTTTTAGACCCCAATGGTTAATTTTTAGTTGTCACAAATGCATTAGGTGATGGACTAGGTGGAGTCATTATGCAGGATGATGCATTAGTGGCTTATGAGTCATGAAATTTAAATCTATATGAGGTAAATTATGCTCCTCATGATTTGGAACTTTTAGCGATTGTTCCTGCTTTGTAATTATGGTGGCATTACTTTTTGGGAAAACCTTTTGAGATTAATATGGATAAATTGGGACTCAAGTATATTTTCACCCAACTTAATTTGAATGGTCGTCAGAGATGTTGTCTTGAGTTTTTGTTTGATTATGATTTTGACATTAGTTATATCAAAGGTAATGAGAATAGAGTATCTGATGCCCTCAATCATAGAAGGTACATAGTAGCTATAACTACTATCAAGAGTACCTTTAGGATCAGGTGATTGAGTTCTCTCAAGAGATGAATTTTATGATAAAGTTAGAAAATAATTGTCAAATAATGCTCAAAATCCTTGGTATAAGAGGTTCAGTTTGGAGAGTGATGATATATTACGTTACAATGGATGAATGTATGTGCTAGATTGAGAGAATCTTGGATCATAATGCTAAAATAACTTCAAAATGCACCTTATTCAAGGAATATAAGTATAACCAAGATCATGATATATAATATACCACTATATTTCTAGAAAAGAATCAAGAAAAATGTATCTGATTATGTGTCGTGTTGTCTAGAGTGTCAACGAGTGAAGGCTGAGCATATGCATCCAACTGGGTTATTATATCCACATGATATCCTAAAATAGAAATGATAGGTGATCATCATGGATTTTTTCCAAATTTTACTGATGTCATGGAGCAATAATGATATGTTATACATATTTGTTGACAAACTAGCCAAAGTGGCTCACTTCATACCAGGTAATTTAATGGATGATGCACCTACCCTTACAAAGATATTCATAAAGGAAGTATATAGGTTATATGGTTTTCTAGATAAGATCATTTTAAATCATGATTCGAAGATGAATTTGAGTTTTTGGATGAATTTGAATTTAGCTTTGGGTATGCAACTTAATTTCAGTACAACTTACCACCCAGAGACTCACAGATAGACTAAGAGAGTTAATCAGGATCTTGAGGATCTTATTTGAATGTATTGCATGGAACAATAGTATAAGTGAGAATATTATATTTCATTAGTTGATTTTACATATAAAAAATCATACCAATCAGTGTTAAAGATGACACCATTTGAGGCACTTTATAGGAGAAGGTGCAAAACACCCATTAGCTAGGAGGATAGGTTAGTCTTCAAACGTAAGATGCTCTTAGAGATGGAAGAGCAAGTTAAACTAATTAGGTAGAGGTTAGTTGAGGAAAATGATAGATAGAAGATTTATACATATTTGAAGAGGATAGAAAGGCACCTTATAGTTACTAATAAACTATTTTTATGGGTTAAACTACGGAAGAGCTCGATTAAGTTCGAAAAGTCTACAAAATTATCATTGAGATATGAGGGACCTTTCAAGGTGTTAGAAGTGGTAAACCTTGTAGAACATAAGCTTACATTGCCACCAACCATAGTTATTTTAAATAATGTCTTTCATGTTTCATATCTTAAGAAATATGTAGCTAATCCTAGCCATGTGTTAGATTTGAATGCTTTGCAGGGTTTGGATCCTAGGGTGGTCATAGTAGAACGAATCAAGGTAATTGAAACATGTAAAATTTATTTTCATAATATAGAGACGTCACAATGTAATATCTAGTGGGACCAATTCTCTGAGGATAGTGTTATATGGGAGGACTATGATGAGTTCTTCAGGAAATTTCCATATTTATTTACTTGATAAGATACTATTATACAATGTTATTTTTAGTTGAACAATATTTTTATTTTAGAATATATGTTTGAATAAAAGTCATCTAGGATGATGATTAGCTTTAGGAGGGAAGGATGTTACAACCTGATTCCTCACTAAGCAAACTATTTGACTATTCATAGATATTTATAGTGGACACATATGATATGGGTTATATTTTTGACTAAGCTTGAGATTTATGCTATTATGGGATAGTAGAATATTGTTTAGATGCATGATATTACATGATTGCTTACTGTGAGTTGGTTAATGTATGCGTTTACATTAAAAGCATATTAATGTATTATTTTAGTTATATTATTGCTATATTTTTATCATGTGATATGATCTAATTATCTATGTATTGTGAGGTAGATGTACAAGCATTCATTCCTCAGAGCATGTCGAAGGGAGAGCATCATTGAAGAGGGTGACATAGATGGAGACATCAAAGGTTTATATAAATCTAATGAAACCCTACACACACCATAGTAGATAGTAAATGATAGAAATGCATTAAAAATAATTACTTATGATGTGTTTATTTCTTGTTTGGGATGTTGTTTTTTGTGGTTTGCCAGTATAGATAAATATTGTAATGGATTCTCTTACGTATGTGACACATCTTGTTATTAATGATGATAGGAATAATTTTTTTAAAGGTAAATTTAAAATATGATTTATTTATACATTGTGAAAATTTCCATTTAAATTGCTATATTATATTTAGATGCTAATTTAATTTAATAAAATTATGGGATTTGAGCATTCTTTATTAAAAAATGAGAATTATTTTAGAAAAGGAAAAAAAAGGTAAAAAATAAAGAAATTAAATAAATGAAAAAGTAAAGATTCAAAATATAAAATTAAAAAAATAATTAAATATATTAAAATAACAAAAACAAAAAAAATAAAAAAAAATAAAAATGAAAAGTTGAGTTATGCTTATTTTTACATAGGAAAAGTGGGAGAAAGTTATCTTATCCAATGTATTGGGGAATAAAAGGTTAAAAGGAGGATGAAGGAATATAACATAGAGGGAAAAGAAACCCAGGATCAATAGTGAAATTTATTTAGTAGGTGGTGTTTTCAATTTTATATATTAATGAATTTTGATATGTTATGTTAATATTATGTATGTATAATAATATCCTTATTGAGACTTTATATATTGTCTTTGTTTTTCCTTAAAAAAAATTTAAAAAAGAAGACGATCATATTAAGTTGTTTATATACTTAGTTTGTATGTCCTTTTTGTTAGTCTATGAATGGTGTGTATTTTTAAAACTTCTACCTTAGTAAGTGTTTTATTTGGTGTTGACCTGGAAGAATTTAATCCAAATCCAATAGAAAACAAAAATTTATTTTTAGTCTATAATTCTTTAAATCACTACCATAGGTATTACTTGTGTATGTCAAGTTATAATAACTTTATTAACTTTTGTTCCATCCAGATTATTATTCTATGAGTCCTTGAATCTACATGTTTGGTAAACTAAAATATGTAGTCATGATAGGGTTATTATTTATTATTAGTGGCATCAAAGTTTATAGTGAATTAGTTAACTCAAGACATAAATAAATAGCTATGTATAGATAAGGCATCTATTTATATAAGGAAAGTAAGTATAGTTTTTAAACTAAAAAATAAATTTGATCTTGGCATTGACATGGGAGTATTTGAGTCAGACCCAATTAGAAAACAACTATTTATATTACTAGAGATAATCATAGCATCACCTATATTAGGATCTATCAGACTTCTAAAAATTACTGATTAAGTCAAGTTATAAATAATTTAAAATCGCCATAATTAGAAAACTAAAGTATGTAGCTAGTACTATGTGGGGTCATTGTTATTCTATAAGCATCAATTTAAATATTCAATTTTTGATATATGTACTATAAAGGCATCAATATAATATTCAAAAGTCAATTAGTGTGTAATTTAGAAATCACTGCTATAGTCTACAATGTCAATCATTGGTGGATTATTGTGTTAAAGTTTGTTTTATGCTAGTAAAACACATCACCTATGCATATATTTATTGAATTCATGGTATTATAACTATCTGAGCTTTACCTTCTATTGGGCAATTGTATAAACGTGTGGATGCCACTTTTTTTTTAAGATTGTATAGGAAATGTGAGGTCATTGCTTGTATGATTGTCTAAATTAATTGCTTTACCACTATTGGAATCTCCTAAATGTCTTTTTCTAGCATGTTGCATTTAATCAAAATACATGTAAGGGAAGCTGAGTTAGATTAACTCATCCAATGCAAATGTTTATTTTTTTATTTTATTTATTACCTGTATGATTTCAGTTTGTTGAGGCCATTTACTTAAAGTATATCCTCATCATAAATATTTATTTACTTAACATGAGATTAATTATAAGTTGGTTATGAGGTATTTATATTATAATGATTATAAATTAATAGATTTCATATACCATTTAAATCCATGTTATAATGTTAAGTGAATGTGAGTATGATGATATATGTTGGATTTAATAGATTGGGCATGGGATGTTTGTTAAAGCATAATAATTTATTTATTTAATATGGATTTAACTTGTTAAATGCCTCATAGACCATAAGTGAATAAATAAATATTTTATAATAACATCTATTTGAGATGCTGTGTAAACCATAAATGATATACATAAAACTATAGTTGATTGTTCCTCATGTGATGTCATAAATGGTTGGATTATAGTTAATTGGGAGTATAGAACCCTACGTATTTGGAAATAACATATGTTTCATTATAAACATACTTATTTGGATGAAATAGTGCCTTAAGTGAATTTAGCATTTCAAGTATCATGAGATAACCATGTAGGGTTTTGGGATCACATGTTGTATGAAACCCATCGTACAGAATATGACATTATACCAAGTTATGCATTCATGGTTATTAACAAGTGTGCTAGTCAAAAAATGGGTATAAATATGTGTATTAGTATATAATAGTACCTCATTGGTGTATACTTGGGTTATAAAACTATATTAAGGAAACATACATATTCGAGATTTATAAAGGGTATGTACATATGACTCTAAAAACATAACAATGAGTATTATATGTTTCATATAAATTGAAAAATTACTTGTTTATACCCAGTTGATGGAACTACTTAAATTGAATGGTTACATTTCTTAGTAGTTATGCATATAAACACTAGACTATGGTAATATCAGTTATCATAGGGTGTAGTTAAACTAGAAACAAATTATATTATTTGAACTCTCTTGTTAATTACATATTTATCTAAGTTGTATAACTATAGTCATTATTTATATTATGGGACAAAAAATAATGTAAGATTCATGCATATGTTTGACATAATAAATACATGTTTTAATTACTCTTATGGTTAGCATGCCATGTGATGTATTTGATAGTAGGATGTAAATTATGTAAATCTTGTGGTTGAATTATAATTGACCAATCTTCTTTACTAATGTAGAGTTAGGAGTGAGTTGGACTTCACTAACTTACTAGCATTATATTACTAGATGAAGGCAGTTTAATCAAGTGGTGTGTGTGAATTTAATCTATATATATATATATATATATATATATATATATATATATATATATATATATATATATATATATATATATATCACTTTTATGTTACTATTCTTAAATCTTTGACCAGAGTATATTTAGTGAGACATTATCATTTCATGATTATGGTTTACATGTATGTGAGATATCTTACAATAGATCAAGTTTTATATGATACACTGCATGTTTAGTTTGGTTAGAAATCATACAAAACACAAGTACTTGCTTGTCTCTCTAAATTCCCTCATCATCACTATCTATACATGCATAAACGGAGGGCCATTTCTTGATAGGATTAATTCGGGGAATTGTTAGTCCATGGTTGATATGAAAAAGTGATCGGATGATACTCTCCCTCCCCACAATAGTACTACTTATCAAGATGACACTTGGGATTTCCATAGATACTTGAAGTTTGGGAACTAAGCTTTAGATAAGCCAAGTATCTTATTTATCAATTATAATATTTTGTACTTATTATTGAAAATTGTCATGAAGAGTTGAAATTACTTATTCTTTCACATTGATAGTGGTGACTATATATTTGTATCAGTTGTGGCTAAATTATTGTAGCTAATTTATATATTAGCATTAGATACACTCTCACGATATTAGAGATCGGTGGTGTAATATGATTTATTTCTATTTTTATACTTGAGTACTTTATTTGATCTTTGTTAGATTTTTATGGATAATCTATTTTGATATATGTGTTTAATTAAAAAAAAAATCATGCATTTCTAGGAAGATCCCAGTGGGGATGTTACATTCATAACAAGAGGGGAAAAAATAAATAAGTTATGGAAGAATTAAAAAAAAAGAGATTTTTGGCTCATATAAGTGGAATTTGGATATGGACCCTCAAGGGAAAAAATGTGCAAAATGAAATTTTAGGTGTTCTAAGAAATTTTGAGAGTCAACAAAACTATAGAGGGAGAGATATGGTGAAAAATATTTTCTTTGATCTTAAAAAAACTAATTGCCACTTGGTTGCTCCTGCCAAAAGCCTATTTGCAAGTGTGCCATGACCAAATGTTCTCAACTATGATCACTTTGCTATTGGTATTCTAAAAGTGTTATGTTGGGTATGGGTACTAAGTTTGTTTGACTACCTAAGAGTTTTGAGTCTCTTTAGCCACCAATGCTACCTGAATGAGTAATGCTCTCAAAAAAAAATTTATCCATGGATTTATCTCTAAGTGATAGCTCTTAGTTTACCTCATAGGTGGAAACTAGTCAATCAATATGGAGCCATTTCCATTTTCACTGGTAGGTCCTCTTAATGGGATAGCTACTTTAGGATTCCTATGGTACTCTTCACAATGATTTTTAGGGCTTGTGACCAAGTACTTCCCATAGTTATATAGAAGGGTATTTACCCTTATCCAAACTTGAAATTAATATGTATAAAACAAAAGCAAGGAAAAATATTTTCATTAATGGCACAACTCTTGGAAAGCCATTGTTGAAAAAAAAATCCAAAATGTACCCATAGGCCAAAAAAGTGATTTGATACTAGATGTGAGGATCCTTATGCACAATTATATAAAATATATAAAATAAATGAACTTTGAAAAATAAACCAAAATAACATTTAGATCGTAGGCCACTTTGAGGGGGTAACCTCTTTTGAGTAAGCTCAATACAATAATATTAGTGGATGCCTTCATTAGGCCTCAACACTTATATACTAAATCTATTTTAACAACTACCACTTTATATGTATGTGAGATAATTCAAATATGCTCAAGGGATTAATTATAAAGCATATGCGACTATAGCGATTAATATACTAATAATGAAAATAGAAGGGTAGGACATGGGTTCCTAACAATAAGAGAAACCATTAACTCATAAATATTTATAATTTTCATGTCATTACATTCCTTAATAGTTGTCAAAATATGTAGTCATTTTCGAGTTAAAGATCTCCAAAAATTTCCTTATTATTGTTGGGTGAATATTTTGTCATCAACTAACTGATGACAAAATGGGTATATCAACCACATCATAAGGAGATTTATGCCACAAAAAGTGTGGGTTTACCAGATCTAAACGAGGTAAATCTCTCCTCTCATCAAGTGGAGGTTCCCTATGAATATTTATATGCTATATGTCTATATAATTAAGTAGAAAATAATACTCAAGTTGGTATGACAACATCCATCTCTCTTTTTTCAGAGATGATATCCAAAGAACAAGAGAGAGAAATCCTGGTCGTTGGCTAAGAAAATTCCTCTTCTTTCAAGAATGGTATCTAGCATAGAGCAAATAAACCCTTGAAGTGTAACAAAGTGCACAAGGAAACCCACGTAAGCACAAAGTCTTCTGTTGCCTCCTTCACTGATTCAGAATATGCGTAATCATAGAGTGAAACAAAGCACAAGGTCTTTACCTAAAACTACAAAGATAAAAGGATCACCAAGATAAAAGTATCTCAAAGTCTCTCTTCTATCTTTTAGAAACGCCCTCAGATAATGTCAACACACACACTTTGCTTATTAAATCAAACAAATAAGAGATTATCAAGAAAGAGGACATAAGAACTATTTCCTAAATAACACAGATAACTTCAACACAAAGTCTGAAATAAACTTGCTTCTCATTCATTCAACAAAATATGATTTACAAGTTGAGCACAAAGTCTCAAAAAGTGTCTCAATTTCAGCAGAGTTTTTGCTCTCAATTATCAGAGATATATTTACAAAAGAGGTCCCACTATATATAGGGAGAAACCTTCAAAATTAGAAAATATTATAATATAAAAATATCTAAGTCAAAGATGACTCATCTTTAAATTTTAAGATATTTTTCTATATTTTTTACATGTAATTACACATTACAAAATTGCATGCACTTTTCATGACAAAAGTGCATGAGAAGAAGAAGAAGAGAAAAGGAATGCATGGGCAACAAAAATTGCCACCCCTGCATATTGGAGAAGTTCTTGTGTATAGGTGGCAAAAATTGCTGCTTGTGCACGTCAAGGAGTAGGTGAATGTGCAAGGGTGCAAAAAATTGCTGCTATTGCATGAAGGATGCAAGGGCAGCAAAAATTTCCACTCTTACATAGGAGAGGAAACGGTGATGCAAGGGTGTCAAAAATTGTCGCTCTTGCATAGATGTAAACAGTTGTCACGTTCTACAGAGTCATGACGTATTCTACTACACTTTGTCTTTTTCAATTAGGCACTTTTTGCAGGCTTTTCTCTTTAGTCAGGCTCGGTTCTTCCATTGACTGAGGCTGCCTTTTGTCATTTCCAACTTTGTCTCTTCTTGCTGCAATTTGAGCTATCGAGCTGCATTCCCAGCTCTACTTGCTCTTTACATTCCTTCTCTCAGTGGTTCTTCCTTTTGGAATTTTGGCCTTCGAATGCATTTGGGTCCATGCTTAAGTCTTCAAAGATCAACAGTTATTTCCTTGCCACGAATTTGACGTCTGCAGGCCTGTTACTTTCCTTGGCAATTCCTTTGGCTTTGCTGTTTGGTATTTTTCCAGATTGAACTTGTCCTTCCAGGCTTCTTTGGGTAACCCTTTAGATATTCCCCTGGGTTTTTCTTACACTTCCTCCAGTGGACATTTTCCCCAGGTAAAATTCTTGGGGACAAAAAGGTGCGTGTAAAGAATCCAGGGCGCCTGCCATAACGTCATCCGTGTAATAGGTGAAAAGGGACCAGGATGGCAAGGAAGAGAAGTGAGGACATCAACATCAGATCTGCCCTACCCTACGTGTACAAAATGTTTTATGATTCTAGAACTTAGGAATGGTGAAACGGAAGAAACTTAGGAATGACAGAGCAGGCATAAATTTTGATAGTCAAGGCACCCCAGAAAGCACGCAGTGGCAGCAGGAAGTATCATAGAGAAGAAACACAGAAATAAAGATACACTGAAACACCGACTCGGCAAGAAACCAATAGAGAAAACCCCCCCAGCAAGTCGTGGGCTCCACAACGGATCATTTTGCCAACACCATTGGAGATATAGAACCATTTTTTAGGTACGTGGTCTGACATGTAATGTCGGAAAAAATTACCACTCAGACATTTCCTATTTAGTGCAATAGCAGTTAAAACTTTTGTTGGGATGTCAAAAATGGGACTTGCATTGTAATCCCCTGCTCCATGCTCTGTCGGCACTTTCTACCACTCTTGCACACTACAGATGCAAAGGCGGTGATTTTTTCCACTCTTGCACACTACAGATGCAAAGGCGGTGATTTTCGCTGCTCTTGCACACTTTCAACTATCTTAAAAATGACCCTTCTGAAGGGTGCTTTGATCGATTAAGTGCCCTTGACTTGTCCTTCAGGAAGCTTCCTTTTGCATTGAATCAAACATTTGAACTTGCATTTGAACCATGTCTTTAAACCAAAACTTTGAACCTAAAGATGCTAAAACAAAGTGAATGAACCACCCGAGTGAAATAAAGTGTTGAATAGCTTGGTTGAATCGAGCCATTAAACCATGAACCTGTTGAACTTGCTATTGGTGTTTGCCGATGGAGATCTCTATTTGAACCAAGGCACTGAAACAGTCCAAAAAAATGACTAAGTGTTGAAAAATTGATTCTTTTGACTGAAACCACCTGTAGAAGCCTTTGACCCTGAATGCTCAGAATACTTTTTTGAAAGGGGAAGAGAGGATTTTGATCTATAGGTTGTCCCAAAAATTAGTAGCATTTTTCAGGGACAACAACTGGCTCCAGTTGGGGGACTTCCTTCTATTGTAAAAATTGATTGAAGGGAGTAGAATCCAGAATCTCCAGTGCCTTAAAGTGTGCCATTGGGCTATGGAGTCATGCTACCCAAAAATAAAGGCTCCAAAAATGAAAATGAAACGAACAAAACAAAGCAAAAGACTATACAAATATACATATATACAGGGGGACTCATCCGATACTTCAAGAATTGAAGTACTTCAGATGCTGCTCCCCGAAAGGTAGTGACAATGGCATTCTATCCTAATAAACCAGCAAGAGGCCTTTTTCTCCCCAGAATTGATGATGTGTGAATGGAACTCTCTACCAGGAAACCAATTTCCTGTGCCTTCCCTTTTGTTTTCTCCTCTTTCCCCACAACAAGACTTGTCTTTTGATCCAAAAACCATGAATCTTTGTTTTCTTGGCAAAGAGTTCTTTTCCCTAATCATGATGCACAGTAGCATGGTCAGCTACCATAATTGGTTGCTCTTCTGGTTCCATCCAACACCTGATTTGATTGTCCTCATTTGACACCCACCACTAATTGGCACTATCAGGTCCACTTGTCGTTGTTTCATCTGAACCAATTTTTTGGTTGGCATTCTCAAGGGTTTTAACAGGCTCTTCATGAACCTCTTCTATGGTCAAAAAATAATTACCCCTGCCTGAGGACTCAAATAGAATTTGAGCCATAGGGGCTGACATTTAGGTGACCACGTAATTTACCTCTCCCTCAAGAAGCAACCTCTGCATCACGCCTTTCACAGGGATTCTTGCCTGGGACAAGTCCATGCTCAATTCTCCTCCGACATCCTTGCAAAAGTTTTATCCAAGTAGAATGTCATATGAGGCTGGGACATCAGCCACCAGAACTGTCATCTTGATCCTCTTATTAGGGAATGCTGCAAATGCAAATTGGGCATCTTTGATTTGCCCCAATAGTGGTACTTATTTGTTCTCCATGGAGAAACATCTCCCAAAAGTTTTAGTCAATGTGAGACCAAGATATTCTGCCACTTTAGCAGGGATGACATTATCAGATGCACCAAAATCAATGATGCAGTTGCTCAGCTTGTGACCATTTATTAACAAGGAAACATAGAAAGGATCTACTTTTCTAGAAGCAGCAGGGGGAGAAATGACAAGGTTATTCTAGGTGGATACATTTTTTGGGGGATCATGAGTTACCCTCAAAATTTCTTGTCCTGCAGAGACGACTGTACCTTTCACACATTCCACCAACCTGCCCAACTGTTCAGGATGGGCTTGTAGAAATTCAAATTTAGACATTTGAATTTTAGTCTTTTTGACATGCTCAATTATGTCAAATGTCTGAATTGGACTAGGCACAGAGGATGGGAATTCACTCTTTTGGTTTTTGGGAGGGGGAGGGTTAGTTTGTGAAGTTGAAGTAGAGGGTGTAGAGATGCTTGGGGTACGTACCTTTTCAATAGTCATCGGGTCCTTTGGTTGGAAGGGCAGAGTGGTTCCCCACTTGGTAATTGAAACTACTAGCTGAGGTTGCTCCTCTGTCTTCTCTTTATCAACTTGTTGGGCTGGTTATTTCTAGGACCAGGTGAATATGGCATATGATCCCTTAGATACATTCTCCTCACTTCTGGGTTCATCCTAATAATTTAGGTAACCAATGATGGAGTCACCAGCTAATTCTTCTTCCTGCTCTTCAAAGGGATTAGCATCATCATGTTGGTCCAACTTAGGTTGGAAAGGGGAAGCGTGTTCCATTTCCAGATATCCAACCACTGAGTTGGTTGGAGGTGCTTCAAGGGTGAGGTTCCTCTGTGGGGGAGGAAGACGATTTGGTTTCCCTTGATTCCTAGCAGCATTGCCTTGGTACGCTTGATTCTGAAATGTCCTCCTTGGCATATCCTAATTAGGAAAAGTAGACATAACTTGGGCCATCTATCTTCTGAGAGATAGCATTTCATTTGCTAACTTTTGTACCATAGGATCTGTAGTACCTGTAGAAGAGCTTTCAGTAGATGAAGAGAATCTATTTTTACTTGGGTCTTTTCTGATCTTACCTGCCAGGATAAGATCATCTTCAATCTCAGTAGCCAAATTTTGAGCCAATGTGAGATCCATAGGGCTAGCTCACCTCAACAGGAAACTTACTTTGGGAAGTTGTGAGTTAATAAAAAAACACTTAAGATTCTCTGGCGTGGGCTGAGCGACATTGGAATTCGGTTCCTTAACTTGTTGAATTTGGCTATGAAATCCCTCATGGGTTCTTGAGATTATTTTTTCATCTATGTTAGTTGAGCTAACAAGGCGTGTGCATCTTCATCAAGTTTAAACCTAGCTTTGAATTTGGCTTTGAGCGTGTCCTAGTCAGTCACTGACCTGGCCTGCAGGTGGTAGAACCAATCCACGGTAGCGCCTTACAGGGTTTCCATAAAAAGTCTCACTGCTACATCCTCAAATTTTACATTGATTACACCACATGCTATGGAGAAAGCGGCAATATGCTCGTCAGGATGAACCTTCCCGTCACCAAAAAACTTGGGAATTTTTTTCTAGAACTATGAGGTAGTTCATGCAAGGGTGGGGTCAAATTAAGAGGACCAAAGGAATTGCCCCACGGGCCTTGAGCCATTATGCTAGGATGATTAAATAGCAAGACAACAAACCTTGGTGGGGTATTTATAGGAAGGGCACTATTAACAATAGGAAAAGAAGCTCTACCTTGTGTTGGTGACCCGATAAGGTCAAGAGGAAGGCTCCTAGATCGTTGGAAGAAAGGTGGTGGAGGAAACAGATCAAAATTGCTCTGTTGTGCCAATTCAAACATGGGGTCAAAAACACCCTTAGATATCTGGCTTCTTGTGTAGTGTGGAGTTGCCAGATTTCAAAACAAAAATGGAAAAGAGTAGGATCTGCTTTAATTTGAAGTTTGAGACTTCAAACTGCGTGCTCTTCCCCAACAGCTCTAGTTTTGCAGACCAGATAATATAACAGAGATGGAGGGAGATGGTAAGGCTATAATGATAATGGGTAAGACATGGAACAGAATTGCCAGACTATGTAATGGATAAGGGTAGGGACTGCTTCAATCTAAAAATTGAGGTTTCAGACTGCACATTCGATTCCCCAGCGGAGTCGCCAAAAATTGTTGGGTGAATATTTTGTCGTCAACTAACTGATGACAAAATGGGTATATCAACCACATCATAGGGATATTTATGCCACGAAAAGTGTAGGTTTACCAGATCTAAACAAGGTAAATCTCCCCTCTCATCAAGGGGAGGTTCCCTATGAATATTTATATGCTATATGTATATATAATTAAGCAAAAAATAATACTCAGGTTGGTATGACAGCATCCATCTCTCTTTTTTTAGAGATGATGTCCAAGGAACAAGAGAGAGAAATCTTGGTTGTTGGCTAAGAACATTCCTCTTCTTTCAAGAATGGTATCTAGCATAGAGCAAAAAATCCCTTGAAGTGTAACAAAGTTCACAAGGAAACCCACGTAAGCACAAAGTCTTTCGTTGCCTCCTTCACTGATTCAAAATATGCATAACCGTAGAGTGAAACAAAGCACAAAGTCTTTGCCTGAAACTACAAAGATAAAAGGATCACCAAGATAAAAGTAGCTCAAAGTCTCTCTTCTATCTTTTAGAAACGTCCTCAGATAATGTCAACACACACACTTTGCTTATTAAATCAAACAAATAAGAGATTATCAGGAAATAGGACATAAGAACTATTTCCTAAATAACACAAATAACTTCAACACAAAGTCTAAAATAAACTTGCTTCTCATTCATTCAACAAAATATGATTTACAAGTTGAGCACAAAGTCTCAAAAAGTGTCTCAATTTCAGCAGAGTTTTTGCTCTTAATTATCAGAGATATATTTACAAAAGAGGTCTCCACTATATATAGGGAGAAACCTTCAAAATTAGAAAATATTATAATATAAAAATGTCTAAGTCAAAGATGACTCATCTTTAACTTTTGAGATATTTTTCCAAATTTTTTACATGTAATTACACATTACAAAATTGCATGCACTTTTTCATGACAAAAGTGCATGAGAAGAAGAAGAGAAAAGGAATGCATGGGTAGCAAAAATTGCTGCCCCTGCATATTAGAGAAGTTCTTGTGTATAGGCAGCAAAAATTGCCGCTTGTGCACGTCAAGGAGTAGGCGAACATGCAAGGGCGGCAAAAATTGCTGCTCTTGCATGAAGGATGCAAGGGCGGCAAAAATTGCCGCTCTTGCATAGGAGAGGAAACGGTGATGCAAGGGCGGCAAAAATTGCTGCTCTTGCATAGAAGATGTAAATAGTTGTCACATTCTATGGAGTCGTGACGTATTCCACTGTACTTTGTCTTTTTCAATCAGGCACTTTTCATAGGCTTTTCTCTTCAGTCAGGCTTGGTTCTTCCATTGACTGAGGCCACCTTTTGTCCTTTCCAGCTTTGTCTCTTCTTGCTGCGATTTGAGCTATTAGGCTGCATTCCTAGCTCTACTTTCTCTTTACATTCATTCTCTCAGCGGTTCTTCCCTTTGGCATTTTGGCCTTCGAATGCATTTGGGTCCACTCTCAAGCCTTCAAAGATCAACAGTTATTTTCTTGCCATGAATTCGACATCTGCGGGCCCGTTACTTTCCTTGGCAATTCCTTCGGCTTTGTTATTTGGTATTTTTCCAGATTGAACTTGTCCTTCTGGGCTTCTTCGAGTAACCCTTCAGATATTCCCCTAGGTTTTTATTACACTTCCTCCAGTGGACATTTTCCTCGGGGAAAATTCTCAGGGATAAAAAGGTACGCGTAAAGAATTTAGGGCGCCTACCATAACGTCTTCCGTGTAATAGGTGCAAAGGGACCAAGACGACAAGGAAGAGAAGTGAGGACATCGACATCAGATCTGTCTTGCCCTGTGTGTACAAAATGTTTTATGATTCTGGAACTTAGGAATGGCAAAATGCAAGAAACTTAGGAACGACAGAGCAGGCATAAATTTTGATAATCAAGGTACCCCAAAAAGCATGTAGTGGCAGTAGGAAGTATCACATAGAAGAAACACAGAAACAAAGATACATTGAAACACTGACTCGGCAAGAAACCAATAGAAGGAAACCCCCCAGCAAGTCATGGGCCCCACATCGGAACATTTTGCCAACACCATTAGAGATATAGAACCATTTTTTAGGTACATGGTCTGGCATGTAATGTCAGCAAAAATTATCGCTCAGACATTTCCTATTTAGTGCAATAGCAGTTAAAACTTTTGTTGGGACATCAAAAATGGGACTTGCATTGTAATCCCCCGCTCCATGCTCTGTTAGCACTTTCTGTCGCTCTTGCACACTACAAATGCAAAGGTGGTGATTTCTGCTGCTCTTACACACTACAAATGCAAAGGCGGTGATTTATGCCGCTCTTGCACACTTTCGACTATCTTGATAATGACCCTTTTGAAGGGTGCTTTGATCGATTAAGTGCCCTTGACTTGTCCTTTGGGAAGCTTCCTTTTGCATTGAACCGAACATTTGAACTTGCCTTTGAACCATGTCTTTGAACCAAAACTTTGAACCTAAAGATGCTAAAACAAAGGGAATGAACCACCCGAGTGAAATAAAGCGTTGAATAGCTTGGTTGAATCGAGCCATTGAACCGTGAACACGTTGAACTTGCTGCTGGTGTTTGTCGATGGAGATCTCTGTTTGAACCAAGGCACTAAAATAGTCCTGAAAAATGACTAAGTGTTGAAAAACTGATTCTTTTGACTAAAACCAACTACAGAAGCCTTTGACCCTAAATGCTCAGAACAATTTTTTGAAAGGGGAAGAGAGGATTTTGATCTGTAGGTTGTCCCAAAAATTAGTAGCATTTTTCAGGGACAACAATTATAACACTATCTTGTATAATTTCTCCATAAACCCTCATTCTATGCACCAAATAATTTATCCTTATGAAATATTAGCTAACTCCTCCATTATTTGAAATTATTATATATTCAAAAATAATTTTAAGAGTTTAGAGTTTTTATTCTCTTACCTTAATGGACCCTTGATATAAATTTTCCAAGGTATTTCATGCCTCATGGAAATTTTTTTAACTATTAATTATTGGATAAATGTTTGGGTCTATCACACTTTGAAGATAGAATAAAGCTTGTGCATCTAATTTTTCTTCATCCTTTAATATTATTTTCTATCTTGAGTCAAATTATTTTAATTTGTAGGTGGTGTGTGCCTACGAAGAACATTCTTCCAAACTCCCATCCAAATAAGTATATTTTTCAATTTATGTCTCTAATATATTCAAACTTGTCACCTTTAAAGATAGGAATATTTATAGAAGTAGAATTTATATAAGCCATGATACTCTTGATAATGGTTTAAAACCCTTATAATTTTTCTTTTAATGAGACTCTAATACCAAATGAAGGTTTGAGTATGGATGGAGCGTAAATCAACTTTGATTAATATAAAAATAAAGTTATATATCATCCAATCTATGCCAAAATTACTAGCTATTAATCTAGTTTTGTTGAAAGTGTAATTGATGATCAAATATGTACTAAATAAATTTAAAATAGAATACTTAATATTATTGGTTTTTATTTTGAATATCTACAATAAAAATTAGATCTAAACACATGAAAAAAATAATTCCCAAGAAGAACTACTACACAAGACTTTTACACAATATTTTATTAACAAGGAAGACTAAAACTAGCCAATTACAAGTAACTTATATGAAAAAATATAGATAAATTAAGACATTACTTAAAAACTAAGTTAAAATAGACTCCTAAAAATAGACCCTACAATAACTAAAAGTTGACTCAAAAAAATAAGTTTGACTCATTGATAAGATAATATCATCATGTAAGATGCCTTTCTTAACAAGTAAGCAATAAATACATGCACTAGTCAAGCTAATTACCCCATATCTTAGGGAAGAATGTATAAATATTTGAGCTCATTTAAGCACACATTCAGTTAATTGGAATTTAATTGATACTTCTATCTATTTTTTAGGAAGTTTATGAAAAGTTTTCAAAATTGACCAAATAATTAATCTAGGACAAATTTTTTTAAAGAAATCTCCTAAAATAATAAAACACTAATAAAGTCTATTATGACATCAACAATCAAGTGCCCATAATAGAATCATAATCAATAGTATAGATAATGATGATAGTTTCCTTAGGATGATAGCTCATTTAAACATATACTAGGGAGATCTTGTATATGAATGACAAAAATATTATAAATGTCAATCCCATATATATATAAATAAAAGAATTGATAGGAGAAAATGTGAGTAATTTGAGTCAATTGTGTATGCAAAAGTCATGTATGTTATAAATTGTTAGGAGAGAATGTGATCAATTTGAGTCAATTATATACGCACAAATCATGTATGTTAAGGATTGGTCAAAACTAACATTATTAAGTGTCTAATACTATATTTATATATTTATATTAACATTAATAACTAAAAAGAAAAAGATAAAATCACATAAGTCGAGTGTAACTTGACTATAAGAGGCCAATAAATGTCTTAAGAGAATACTTAATTCTCTAAATTATGTAGAAAATTTAAGATGTTCCAGAAACATTTCTCAAGACACTTAAAAACAAAGAGAGAAAGAGAAATAAAGGAAATAATAAGAAAAGACACAAAAAATACTAAAAACAATTATGAATAAAGACTAATTTAGACCAATAATCTACAAGTAAAATAAATCAAATTAATACTATGTATTTTAAAAGACCAAAACCACTTTAAATTGTTAAATAAAAATATGAGACTAGGAAGAAATCTCATAACCTTGTACAAACTTTACTTTCACTTAAGAAACTCTACTAAAGTAAAAATTGTATCTCTTATTTTTATATCAAAGTTAAATACACTAAATCAAAAATCTTGGGAGATTCCTCGCTCAAAACCCCTCTATAAATGCCACCTTTTAATCTTCCCACATGGAATCTTTAGAAATTTTAATATTCATTATCCTTTGCGTATCATATTGTAAATTAGAGTTTCATGAAAATAAGGTGTGGATGAATTGGAAGCCACGTGATCTAATTATGGCAGGCATCTATTAAAACATACATAATTATATTAAATGAATTATATATGAGGTATTTGTAATCTAATAAATGGGTTTTACTCACTATAAAAATTTCATGTGAGATAAAATTATTTTTTTATAAAAACCACATTAGAAATGTTAATTACTCATTTTTATTAATTATTTACAAAACATTGTTATTTACATCACTATATAAATAATATCTATGTGATTAAATATGAGTTTTATAACAAAATAGATCATAATTTGCATAGAAAATTTGTTACCTTTAAATATAAAATATGTCTTATCATTTTGAAAGCCTTTGTCTCTAGATTTTGAGAACTAAATGGAATCTCTCTTATTCATCATCACCATCTTCTACTTATTTCACATGCACCAATTTGATTACATAGAATATTTGGTAAGGATCTTCAATGAATTAAATTAACTTATTCATTACATTTTTTCATAGATATCCAGAGAGATCATATAACTCCAAATAAAACTCAACCAAATGAAATTCATCATCTTCAACATGTGATTTAAAAAAATTATTCATATAAATTAAAAAATAATAATTATAATAATAATGAAAAAAAAAAACTTGTTAAAAATCATTACTAACTAATAGACCAAAATAGAAATCATCATGTTTCATTGGGAATGATAAGGGAGGAGATTCAAGTTAAATGGTTTATCCCATTACTTTCTCATTACTAGCTTCAATTATTTTTGCCTCTCTAAATTCAATTTCTTATAAAAAACAAAATTATCATTATAAAATTTATCATGGAAAAAATTAGACTCACTAAAAAGAATTTGATATATATTTTTTACGTCTTATACATCATATTGATTATAAAATTCACTATGAAAAGAGGAGAATCATTCAATATGTTGAAAATATTTTTTTCAATTGTAAATAAAATATTCATCAAAGAGTAAATTTTAATAGGGTATCATTATTTAACATGAATAAATTATCATATCACTCACTCTAATCATCTTGAAAATTTAACCATACATCTAATTATTCTTCATATTTTTATTTCATATATAAATAAATAATCAAGTTATCAAAAGTAAATGTCTTCAACAATTAATTTATCAAAATCAAAACAGATTCAACATTTTTTGGTATGTTTTCTTAACTATTTTAAAGTAAGTTTCTTATTTTCTTCACTTTTTTGAGTGTGTTTAGGGTTTTTAAGGACACAAACACACAATTTTTAAGGTTAACTCTCTTCCAACATTTTAAAAATTATTAGGTACCATTCATTTGAAATTATAATGAATTTAATTTTAAATAATAAAAAGGTGCTTCAATATATATATATATAACTGGAATTTATAATCCACATAAAATTATGTATCGAAAATGACATTTCAATAATTTTTTTAAACTAAAGTTATAGTAAAAAAAATTACTTCTCACAAAAATTGTAACTTTTATAAATAATTATAGAATGACTTATGGTAACTATATCTATATCAATACTATTCATTTTTTAAAATTTTTTAATCACTAATGAAAACAAATTAAATAAAAAATTCTATAAATTTTTTTAAGATATTTTGATAATTTTATAAGCTAACTAATAAATTTATAAATTTAATTTTTTTAAATAAAATTTTAAGTCAAAATAAATTATAATTATTTAAACTTTCATTTGTTATAATTATAATTATATTTTTATAAACTTATTTTTTAATTATCAAAATTATGATTGTCTTTTTTTTTAATAATAATAATAATAATAATAATAATAATAATAATAATAATAATAATAATAATAATAATAATAATAATAATAATAATAATAATAATAATAATAATAATAATAATAATAATAATGATGATGTACGTTTAAAATGGTTATCAATATCAACAAAATAATTATAGAATAATGTGGTGGGTTATTTTAAATGGTGGTCTAAGATAAGAGGGAGACATCCATATAACATGGTATTTGGAATTGTTAAGAATAGTATGAAACTTTTGTAAGTTTGGTTTTGGTGTAATTTTATCTTATATTAATAGATTTGGTAATGGTGTTATAGTTTGTGAAAAGAAGGATCATATATAAGTAGATTAAATTTGATGGTTGATTATGTTTATTAGGTAAACTTTTTTATGATGATATAAATATATATTGTGAAGTTTTTTAGTAAGGGTATGAAATGTTGTAAGTCTAGAGTTTAGTGAATTTTTAACATATTAAATTACTTCTAAAATGTTGTACTTTGAGATAAGATGAGGTATGTAATCAATAATATATAAAGATATTAGGGAATGTATCAAATCTTATAGATGAAGAAAATGGTTATATGGAAAGGGGATCACAAATTTTCTTAGCAAGTGATGTAAAATAATTTAAGGAATATTTCTACTAAAAGTAGTCTTATGATATAAAAATTATGAATGTATTGTGTGGTTTTTTAGGAGATAATATTTGAAACTATTATATTTTTATATACAATAAAAGTTAAAAATAATTTAAACATTCGTAAATTTCAATTTGGTAAAATATCTTCTTGCATAATAGGAATAAGTATGGAAAACTCTCAGTGCATTCTTTTATCACCCACTCAAACTTTTCTCTAAAAACTTGTTACATTTAGAAGAGTATTCTAAAACTTATTATTTATTAACCTTTAATTGTTCACGGGACTCTCTATTTATTAAAAATAGGAGTGATAGCCCCCTCCATGGAACCCGACTGTGAATTTATGTAATTTTTTTTTTATATTATTAGTAAATTTCACATGTCTACATTCAATATATCTATTAAAGTATAATTTAAAAACCTATTTATTATGAATAAATTGCCTACGATGAATCTTATATCTAATAAAGGTAATATTTATAATAATCTAAATAAAGGCATATAATTTGTAAGCATAAAGTTCATTGAAATTATTAGAGGTCTATATTCAATGATTCTAATCAATCTTAACCTTGTGAGATGTTATGAGATAAAATTTAAGCTATAGTTAGCTCAACCAATTTATTTTAGATGAATTTGAAAGGTATAGATTCAATGAATCTAATATTAAAAAGTGGTAAAAAGCCTTGAACTTGAGAAGGTTTTTTATGGAAATAATATTAATAAATCAAGTTTTTTTACAATAATATAGTATATGATGTTTGAAAAATTATGTCTAATAATAGAGCAATAATATGTTTGAACATAGTTATTAATAAATTATTATTTGAAAAAGTCATGATTATTAATAATAATTAAGAGAATTCAAACTTGATGAGCTAGATATCGCAATCAAGGGAGTTGGAGAAAGGGTTCACACGAGAGAATTTTGATAGAAAGGGTAAAACCCTTGTAGTGGGAGGCAGCTTCAAAGGTAGGAAAGGGTAGGTGCAGGAGGTGGAAGAATAAATTTGCAAGCTACAAGAGTTGATGGGATTTGAAGTTAGATCTGGAGGGCATGATGTAGTATATGAGTTAGGAAACAAGGTTGGGGTAAAAAAGGCAAATCTCAATAGGAGGAGGGTTTGGATGCAGTCAAGATAGTGACAATCAAAGCTAATGATTTCCTAATTAGAGGGTGGATTAACATAACCAAAGAAGAAACTTTGGTCTCCTCTTAGGTTATGGAAGATTAGACCATGGTGCCATCTCTAGATGGATCGAGGATTAGGAAATCAATGGAATTATAATATAGTTTAGATCTTTTTACCAATAAATTGTAGATGCTATCTAAAAATGCCCTAATTTTCAAATGTGTAAGGAAATGGTTGACTCTAGGAGAAGTGGAATATTGGGTTATAACTAATTAGGAGGAGGTTAAGATTTGTTTTCTTCCAAATAGTTTATTTGTGGTTATCTTTATCTCAGGCTCAACCTGTGAATAAGTCCTATAAGAGCCCCTTTTGGTCATTAAGAGGAGTAGGTTTATGGTTGTAAAGATGGAACCCTAATTTTGATCCTATGCTTGCCAAAAATGGTTTGTTTCTATTCTGGGCTCACTTTTATGATTTTCCTATTAAATATTAGGGTTTAGATGGTATGAAATATTTGGGTAATTTGTTGGGTTCTTTCATTGAGGTTGATCCTATTTCAGAATAAGAATTTTTGGTCTCTTATGCTAGAGTTAGAGTATTTATGAATTTAGACAAGTATATTATAAATAAAATTTTGATCAAGTCCCAAGGTAGGGTTTAAAGTTAGTGAGTTGATATTAAAAAAATACATTTTCATTATTTTTAATGTTTTCACCTAGGGAACACCCAATAATTCTCTTCTCTTAAAAAGCAAGTTCCTTTACATGCTTGTTTGGCAGTTCCATGAGTTTGGAATAAAAATTTGGTTAGGAATAACAAGTCTTTGGGTGAGCTAGAGAAAGGTCCTTCTTAGCTAGTAATGGGAAAATTTTCTATTGAAGAGATTCTAGGTAGGAAGGAAGAGGATTTCTATCTCTTGTAGGATATGAAGCTTGGATCAAATTCACTTGATTTGGTGAAGGAGCTAATTGAGCTTGACATTGGTAGGAAAATAGGAAACACTCAGGGTCTTCTCAAAAATTTGGATCATGGTAGAAATTTATATCCAACTTATTTAATAAAAGTTTGTGAATGTATATAACAAGAAGCCAATCTAATCAAATGCATTTTACAAATATCTAAGGGCAATCTAGATCAAGTTTCAGTCTTGAATAAGGTGAGGCTAGAAGAACCATTCTCTGGGTCAGGTGAAGTTGAGGTTAGTTCTTCAAAGGGAGTAGATTTAGAAAAAGAATTGAAATCATGGGAGGTTCTTTCCATTTCTCAAGTTCTATGTCCCATCCTAATTAGGGCCCTAAAAATAAAAGGATTAGGAAATTGGAAAAAATATAGATGGGGAGATTTTAGGAGGCAGACAAGGTACATTACATTAATTTATGAAGGTTGGAAAGTTGGGGGTGGATTTCCCCTAGGGATTGATAAAGCTCCTTTCCTAGAATGTAAGGGGATTGAATAGCCTAAATAAGAGGTAGGTCATGATATGTCTCTTGTTGGCTGAAGCTCCAGATGTGTACTTAATTTAGGAAACCAAATTAACTTTACAAGAAGCTATAATTTTGATGAAAATAAGATGGGATAGATGGGACAATCTTATAGTGGAATTAGTTAGGGTTTATATAGGCTTGGTGGTCATTTGGTCTCCTTTTGTTGTTAATGTTTTTGGGTGAATTTGGGCCCCTAGTGATAGTTGTGTAGATTTGGGCCCCAAAATTTTTGTAATTTTGTGCATAATAATAAATTATTGGATGTGCTCCATAAATACAGTTAGTTTACCTATAATAATAAAATAGTGGGTATTGAGAATATTGTAGAGAGGCTTGATAATTTTTTTACTGACCTAAATTGGTTATTGAGTGATTGTGTGGTGGAGAGTTCAATGTTAGGAGCTTTTAGTTTGGACAATTTTTTGATTGCTCTTAATCTTTTCACAGATTGTCCTCTACAATGTTACCCTTTTAAGCTTGAATTAATGTGGTTGTGAGAGCTATCATTATTCCAAATTATGAATAATTGGTGGCTAGGTTGTCCCCCTCCTCTAGTTCTCTTATGTAAAAAGTGAGAAAGAAATTTTATTTCATCAAAGGTTGTCTTCAAAGGTGGAATGTTGAAATATTCAAAAATATGCTTCAAGAAAAGGTGAAGATTGAAATTGCTTTATTATCTCTAAATGAATTATTTATGAAGGAGGGAAGGATGTGGTATCTTATTATTTAGAAAAGAAAATAATGTAGGAGTATGAGAAAATCCTTATTAGATAATAAATTCATTGGAAATAAAATTTAAGGGTGAATTGGTTACAAGTATGGCATAGAAATTTAGCCTTTTTTCATAATTTAGTGAGGGCTAAAAGATCTACAACATGAATTGGCAATTTGACTATCATTGATGTCAAATGGGACATTATGATCATGTCATTGATGTCAAAAGCGAGATTATGAATGTCATTGATGCTCAGGGTTGAGTATGGTGATTTGAGGATGTGCAAGGCATCTTATCAGAGGTTAAGGATAATTGGAGTGCTTAGGTGCATGAGTGGAATTCATCTAGTTTTTCATATTGATCATCTAGACATTTTGGGTATATGACAAAAAATATGGGAAAGCATTTTGTTGATGTTACCATTACCATGTGTGAACATGTATGGGGGATCTAGTCACATGATTATGATCAAATTAGTCTTTATTTATTATGCACCAGATTTGAAGCATGATATGAAGCATAGTTGAAGATATGGGGATGCAAAGTTGGATACTTAGACAAAATCCACTAAGTTTTTACACTTAGCCAAATTTTCAAAAAGGGCTAAGAAAGCCAGGTAAGCATATTGATGAGGTCAAAATTTGCACACATAGAGGTGTTAGAACAAAATGATCACATGGGTCTATTCATTTTTGTACCTAATTTATATGAAATAAATCTCAGTTCACATGACATAGCATGATAAAAGATATGCTTGAGCCAATTAGGCTCCAAGGTATTTTGATAGTGTTTTCATTTTATCTAGGGTTTGCTTCTTCTCTATGTCATAGAAATTTAAGGGTGAATTGGTTACAAGTATGGCATAGAAATTTAGCCTTTTTTCATAATTTAGTGAGGGCTAAAAGAAGAAGCAAACCCTAGATATATGGATGTAATCCCCTATATAATAGGATCATATGCACTAATTTATAGGTCATGCGACTAAGTGTGACAAGAGTTATGTAAGAACAAAGTTGGCCTTCTAGGCAAGTTCTAGGCATAGCTAGCTTTGTGGCAGAATAATCCAAGTAAGAATATTAATGATGTTATATGTTTCATGTGTAAAATATTCAAGAATAAATGAGCATATGGGTTTGTTCATTATCATACCTAGTTTATATGGTCTAAATTTCAAAAAAGGAAGATGAGAGAAGCAAAAGTTATGCAAGCACAAAGTTAGCCTTCTAGGAAAAATGAAATGGTATCCATACTTAGTCAAATATGAATAAGGTAAAGTTAGATCTAGTTGGGAGATCAATGGTTTGCACTTAATCAGACATTGGATATACAATGAAGCATGATAAAGTCAAATTATAAAAAGGAACTTTGATTTAACGTGCAAGTGACAAGTGTCACAATCATGAAGCCCACACATTAGATCAATGGAGTGGTTTAAAGTCAAAAGGTTCTTGAGTAATGTAATGATGTCAAATGTCTCAATAAAGAAAACTAATAACTATGTATAGAAGGTATGTGCTTATGCCAAGTGTCATATCCTCTAGGGTTGGACAGAGTTAATGATTGAGCTTATCTTAAGATCTAACGGTGCATAGGTGATCATGCAAAGGATATCCAAAAGAATGAATGGAATCAAATGCTACAAAGTGCTCAAGGCTTATTGACATAGTGATGAGTTAAAGATTGAGAATGTTCAAAAATATCGATAGAGCAAAAGTGATCTAAGGATACAAGAAGAAGAGAGATGAGGTCAAAGTGTCAAATTTTAATGACCAAGTCAAGGTAAAGTTTATGCAATTTCAAAGATCAAACAACACATAGAATCTAGGATATAGAGATCAATGGACAAATTTTAAATAGTGAAACATTAGATTTTAATAATGTACAAAGATTTGATAGAGTGAGAGAGATTAGAGATGGCATGAATAAAGAGATTGAAGGTCAATATTTAAAGTGTTTAAATACCAACAGTCAATCATTAAAACATGTAGGAATATGAGAGTAAGCCATGAATATCAACATAGACAATGAGATTGATCAATCCAACTAATCAAATCTACATTAAAGATCATGCGTATCAAAACTTGAGTTGAATAGATATTATAGATAGTAAAGAGACCTAAAATTAAAACATGATGCATGAAATCAAGATGCAGTAAACTTACAATTTAAGTCATAATGAACTAAAGTCCAGAATGGATATGATGTGTTATAGTCTGAGTGTGGACATAGAGAAGAAGCAAACCCTAGATAAAATGATTGAAATTATGTCAAATGAAAATATATAGACATAAGGGTAGAAGTGCAAAGAAGATGAACTACTGATGAAGTGTGTCAAATAGATACAAATACAAACATAGAGAGATAGGGGTATAAAGGAAGAAAGGCACACAAATATAATGTGCAAAGAATAAGTAGTTATAAATTAAACTTGTAATAGAGAGAATATAATTTTATTCATTTATGAATCAATGTTGTAATCTAGAGTTATAACTCCATAAAACTGATTGGTTGGTGCCATAAAACAAACTAAGTTGGTGCTTAGTTAGGTGATAGGTTTCTCCTTAGGGTTGGTTCCCTTAAACATTATAACCACTGAGGTTAAGCTAAGTTATTTATCACTTAGGGGATTGGTGTCTCCTTAGGATTGGTGTCCTTAAATGCAACTAGTGATGTTTTTATAGTGAGGCTTGTAGCCAGTCAGTCTTATAACCAATGAGGTTTTGACAAGTGAGGAATTGACTGTGAGGCTAGATTAGAATAGTATATTTTAGAAAATATTCTCATAATGGTTTTTACCTTTGGGTTTTCCATGTATAAATATGGTGTTATGTGTATTTGTGTGTGTATGTTATCTTTGCATTTATCTTTTAATCTGCATATGCTTTTGAATTTGCATTAAAAAGATTAAAGGACTATTTTTAGTTGATATACTAATTTACCCCCCTTTTAGTAGATGGATTTGTTCCAATAATTGGTATCAGATCTTAGGGTTCCTTGAAATAAGCTTAATCATCTCAGGTAAATCTTTTAACAATAAACATAATGTCTAGTCAAGAAATATATTCATCAAACAAAGCACCTCTCTTTGATGGATCTAACTATGCATTCTAGAGCATAAAAATGGAAGCTTATTTATATTCATTAGGTTTTGATGTATGGATGTCTATGGTAAATAGATATACAAACCTTGTTATAAATCCTAATGATCAGGCTTTAAAGAATGCATATGAGAGCAAAGCCAAGGAAAATAATGATATTATTTATGGATTGTCCAAACTAGAGTTTATCAAAGTGATGCAGTGTCAAAATACTTAAGATATATGGAACAAGTTGAAGAGAATTTATGAAGGTACAAGGTAAATTAAACAAAGATACAAACATATAGAGGCAAGTTTTAAAGTCTCAAAATGGATGAAGAGGAGAAAATTGCAGACTACCTTTTCAAAGTAGATGAAATAGTCAATGCAATCAGAGGCCTTGGAAAAGAAATGAAAGAACAAATAATTGTCAAAAAGGTCCTAAGATCTTTGTCATCAAGGTATGATTCTAAAATATCTACAATAGAGGAAGAAAGAGATCTAGATAAAATCACTGTAGATGAGTTGCATTGAACCTTCACTACTTATGAGATGAGAATGGGAGAAGCAGATACTTCGAAGAGAAAAGCTACATTCAAAGAATCCAATAAAGTTAAATCAAAAGCATCTACATCTAGATCTAAGGAGATTGATGAAGAAGAAGCTATCTTTATCAGAAGATTAAGAAGAGGGTCTAGAAAATACAAAGGTAAGTTACCCTTTAAATGCTTTACTTGTGGTAAGCTAGGACATTTAGTTATTAAATGCCCTTATAACAAAAAGGATGATTTTGAGCAAGAAGAGGATAGTGAAAAAGTTAAACCTCACTATTTCAAGAAGAATAAATTCTTCAAGAATAATATACATAAGAGAAGATAGTGACTTAGTGGATGAGAGTGATAGCTTAGATGATGACCATAACTATAACTTTATGGCTGAAGAAAATTACATGGCATCATGATCAAATTCTATAAATCAAGAAAAAGAAGAAACATATTTTGATGAAGAAGAGGAAGGAGAAGTGGACCTAGAAGGTGAACTCATATGTGCTTTAGATGAGATTGACACGCTGAGAAAAGAGAACTCAAGATAGAAGAAGATTTAACAAAAAAATTGAAAAAATATCTAAAAGTCTTGAAAAAACTAATTAGATGATTATAAACCTTAAGACTCAGGTTTAAGAGGCTACGAGAATAGAATATGTAGTCAAAATCAAACTAATATTAAAATCTTATGAGTGTATGAGGCTAGAAGTAGAGAGAGTGTCTTTGAGAAAAGATATTGAAAAAGCTAAAGATCAAATAGTCAAAGGTATGAAACTGATAAGATGATCATACATTCTTGATGTATTGATTAACTCTCAAAATCCATCAAAAGGGATATATGGTCTTGGTTATGAAAAGGGTAGAAGTCCCATAACCAGTACATCTACCAAGTTATATGATAATTTCAAATCAAAAGGATTACGAGTAAAGAAAGAGAAATCTTGCAAGGATACAAAGACAAACACAAGCAATGCTAATGTGAAGAACGTTAAAGATAAAACAAATACTAAGGAAAGGAAAAAGAAAAATGAGTCCATATCTGCAAACTTAAGGAAGATGTAGAAGATAAAGGCAACTGATGCACATGGTTACATAAGGGTAAGCAACTTGAAGAAGCAAGAGTTGAGAATAACTCCCCATCATGCACAAATAAAAGCTATGACTAGGTATTCCTCATCTTTTAATGGTTATTTCTATTGTTGTGATCATTTTGGTCATAAGTCTAGTAAATACAACATTGTACCTACAAGGATAACTAACTTTGTTAGAAAAAATCATTTTCACCCTTGGTAGATACAAATGTAATGTGTTATAATTTTAATAATTTTGGTCACATAGCTAAACAATGTAGAACAAGATTTGAAAGACCAAAAGTACAAAGTGTAAAGAAAATCATGCCTCCCAATGTGAATAGAGGTTTAAAAGTCTCTAGAAAAGAGAAAAGTAAGCCCAATAAGACATATACACAACCCAAGCATGTATGGAAAGTGAAAGATCAAGCCATGATGAAGAATGCTACAGAGGTTGGAAAATGTCAAGAGCTCTCAATGTTTGTACATGGTGAGAATGGGAAGACAAAGCTCAAAGAAAAGTTCAAGGTGCTAACTAAGGATAAGATTAAATAGATAAAAAGGTGTTCCACATGTTATCTCCATGTATTTTCAATCCAATCATATAAGAAAAGGAGAACATTGTAGTGGATGAGCATGTTACTTCTATTAATCATAAGAAAAAGAATAATAATAAGAACAAGATGACCAAGGAGGAGAAGGAATTTGAGGAGTTATGGGAAACTCCTAGTTTCACACTGTTCTAGGACATTGTGAAGTAGGGTTTCTTTGTCTATGATTTTTAAGAGACTCCTTTCAGTAAAAAAGTAAGTGGTGTTCTTCATAAGATTTTGAAATCAATAAATGAGTGCTCCCAATTAAATTTGGTGTGCCAATATGAGTCAAGTTATATGTATATAGTGTCTATAGGGATAGAATGAGTTTTTCAATATGACATAATGAGATTGTTAGAGCACATATCATATATATATGGTCTGCAGGTTCAATTAGCATAAGGGTTCTAATGCAAGAAAACCTTGACATGGTGTATATTGTGTTGTAAAATAAGTTGGGTCACCAAACTCAAAGAACATGTGTAAAATGATGATATACATGTGTTAAATGAAGTTGTGGTGTGTTATAGGCATGCCCTTGATGCAAAGATGGAGCATGGATCAAGGGGGAGATAGATTGTTCAGTTTGTTAGGATCAAGAAGGCTTAGAGTAGAAGATATTTGTAATTGGTTAGGTCTTAGGATCATAAGATAATAAGAGACTGAGAGAGAATGCTAGTAAACATGTATGGAAGCTCCTACATCACATCACTAGATACTAGTGATAAAGTCTAAGTCCAGGATTCTTGGACAAAGTCCTTTATATGGTAAATGCGGAAAAAATTTGACAAGTAGTAAGAAATAGTCCCTTTGTCATTGATGTCAAATGGGGTAAAAAAGTGCAAATGTTCTCTGCAAAAGTTTGAAGAAAAAGTGCAAATTTCAAAGAAGTAAAGCAAGTGTCCAAGTTGAGTTTAGGAAAATGTGCCATTGCCTAAGGGGGAGAAAGTATGGTATGCATATCTTTGGTATATACTCATTAGAAGCCAATGTAAGTAATGCCAATAAAATATTAGAATATTAGAAGATCAGAGTATTTAGTTTACCATCATTGACAAAGGGGGAGATTGTTGGCAATTTAATTGTCATTGATGTCAAAAGGGACATTATGAGCATATCATTGATGTCAAATGGGATATTATGGATGTCATTGATGCTTAGGACTAAGTATGGTGATTTTAGGATGTGTAAGACATCCTATCAGATGTCAAAGATGATTGAAGTGCTTATGTGCATGAGTGGAATTCATCTAGTTCTTCACTTGATCATCTAGATAATTTGGGTCTATGACAGAAAAGATGAGAAGGCATTTTAATGATGTCACCATTGCCACATGTGAATGAGTATGGGGGAACTGGTCACATGATTATGATCACATTAGTCCCTAGTCATTGTGCACCATATTTATATCCATGAGATGAAGCGGAGTTGAAGATATGGGGATGCAAAGTTGGCTACTTGGAAAAAATACACTAAGTTTCTATACTTATCCAAATTTACAAAAAGGGCTAAATAAATCAAAGTAAGCATATTGATAAAGTCAATGTTTGCACACATGGAGGTGTTAGGATAAAATGATCACATGGGTCTATTTATTTTTGTGCCTAGTTTATATGTGTTAAATATTAGGTCATGTGATGTAGAATGGCAAAATATATGCTTGATGCAAGTAGGGATCCAAGGCATTTTGATAGTGTTTTCCAACACTTAATAAAATTTAAAAGTTGAAAGAAAAATCTGAGAACACATTTTTATGATGTCATATATTGCACATATGAAGGCTTCAAGAGAAATTGGATATATGGATGGAATCCCCTATGTAATAGGATCATATGTGCTAATTTTTAGGCCATGTGACTAAGTGTGACGAGAGTTATGTAAGATCAAATTTGGCCTTCCAGGCAAGTTTTTAGCATAGCTAGCTCTGTGGTAGAATAATCTAAGTAAGAAGATTAATGACATTATATATCTCACATAAAATATATTTAGGAATAAATGAGCATATGGGTTTGTTCATTATCATGCCTAGTTTATATGGTCTAAATTTCAAAATAGGGAGATGAGATAAGAAAAAGCTATGCAAGTGCAAATTTAGCCTTGCAAGTGAAATGAAATGGTCTCCATACTTAGTCAAATCTGCACAAGGTAAATTTTGAGCTAGTTGGGAGATCAATGGTTTGACTTTAATCAAATATTGGAGATCCAATGGAGCACGATGAAGTCAAATTATAAAAAGGACCTCTGATTTAATATGCAAGTGACAAGTGTCACAATCATGAAACTTGAATAGTAGATCAACATAGTGTTTTAAGGTCAAAAGGTCAATGAGTAATATGATGATGCCAAATACCTCAATAGAGGGAACTGACAACTATGTACAAAAGGCACATAATTATTTTAAGTTTCATATACTCGAGGGTTGAATAGAGTTAATGATCAAGCTTGTTATAAGATATGATGGTGCATGAGTGATCGTGTAAAGGAAATCCAATGGAGCAAATGGATTAAAATGTGATAAAGTGTTTGAGGCTTATTGACATAGTGACAAGTCAAAGATTGAGTAGTTTTGAGAAGATCGATGGAGCAATAGTGATTTAAAGATACAAGAAGCAATGATATGAGGTCAAAGTGTCAAAGTTTAAAAAATAATTAAAGGTAAAGTTTGTGTAAGTTCAAAGATAGAATGACACATGGAAGCTAAGATTTGGAGATCAATGTATGTGTTTTAAAGAGTAGAACATTAAATTTTAGCAGCATATATAGATCTGATGGAGTGAGACAACTTTGAGATGGCACAAAGAAAGAGATCAAAGGCCATTATTTAAAGTGTTTAAATACCAATGGTCAAGCATTAGAACATGTAAGAAAATGTGAGTAAGCCTTAAATCTTGAAATAGACAATAAGATTGATCAATCCAACTAATCAAATCTACATTAAAGATATTGTGCATCAAGACTTGAGTCTAATAGATATTATAGATATTAAAGAGACCTATAATTATGACATGATATATGAAATCAAGACTCAAGAAACTTATAGTTCAAGTCATAATAAATTTAAGTCCAGAATTGATATGATGTGTTAAAGTCAAAGTGTGAACTTAGAGAAGAAGCAAACCCTATATCAAATGCTTATATATACAACATCTATGATACATATGCAAATGATTGGAATTGTTTCAAATGAAAATATATAGACACAGAGGCAAAAATGCATATAAGATGAGATGCTAATGAAGTGTGTCAAATAAATACATATACGGACATAGAGAGAGAGGGGAAGAGAATAAGAAAGGAACACTTAGATAATGTGCAATTATAGATTAGACTTGTAATAGAGAGAATAGAGTTTGATTAACTTATGAATCAATGTTGTAATATGGAGTTGTAGCTCCATATATCTGATTGGTTGGTGCCATTAGACAAGTTGAGTTGGTGATCAATTAGCAAATTGGTGTCTCCTTAGGGTTGGTTCCCTTAAAAATTGTAATTAGTGAGGTTAAGCTAAGTTGGTGCTCAATTAGGGGATTGGTGTCCTTAAATGTAACTAGTGAGGTTTTGTTAGTGAGGTTTGTAACTAGTGAGGTTTTACCAAGTGAGGCATTGACTATGAGGTTGGATTAAAATAGTAGATTCTAGTAGTTATTCTCATTGTGGTTTTTCCCTTTGGGTTTTCCATGTATAAATCTAGTGTCATGTGTATTTGTGTGTTTATGTGATATTTGCATTTATCTTTTAATCTACATATGCTTTTGAGTCTACATTAAAAAGATTAAAGAACTAGTTTTAGTTGATCTAATGATTTAACCCCCCTCTCAGTAGATAGTTGTGTTCCAATAATTATTATAAGAGCATAGGGTTACTTGAAAGAAGCTTAATCATGTCAAGTATATTTTAGAACAATGAACATAATGGCTAGTCAAGAAGGTTCTTCATCAAACAAATCACCTCTCTTTGATGGATCTAACTATGTATTCTAGAGCATAAGAATGGAAACTTCTTCATCTTCATTAGGTTTTGATGTATGGATGTCTGTGGTAAATAGATATACATCCCCTGATACAACTTTGAATGATCATGATTCAAAGAATTCATATGAGAGCAATGTCAAGGTAAAGAATGTTATTCTATGTGGATTATCCAAATTAGAGTTTGTCAAAGTGATACAGTGTCAAAATGCTCAAGATATCTGAAACAAGTTGAAGAGCATTTATGAAGGTGATGACAAGGTAAAGCAAGATAAGCCACAAACATATAGAGACCATTTTGAAAGTCTCAAAATGGATGAAGAGGAGAAAATTATAGACTACCTTCTCAAAGTAGATGAAAGAGTCAATACAATCAAAGGCCTTGGAGAAGAAATGAAAGAATCAATCATTGTCAAAAAAGTCCTAAGATCTTCACCATCAATGTATGATTATAAAATCTATGCAATAAAGGAGGCAAAAGATATTAATACTCTCACTATAGATGAGTTATATAGAACCTTCACTGCTTATGACATGAGAATGGGAGAAGAAGATACTTCCAAGAGATAAGTTGCATTCAAAGCATCCAAGAAAGTTAAAGTAGAAGCATCTACATCTGGATTTGAGGAGATTGATGAAGAAGAATCTAACTTTGTCAAAAGATTAAGAAGAGGGTCTAGAAAATACAAAGGTAAGTTACCCTTTAAATGCTTTAACTATGGTAAGGTAGGACATTTAACTACTAAATGCCCTTATAAAAAAAGGATGAATATGAGCAAGAAGAGGATAATGAAAAAGTTAAACCTCACTATTTAAAGAAGAAGAACTTCTTCAAGAATAATAAGGGACTACACACAAGAGAAGATAGTGAATTAGTGGATGAGAGTGATAGCTTAGATGATGACCATGACTGTGCCTTTATGACTAAATAAAATTTCATGGCATCAAGATTAGATTCTATAAATAAAGAAAAGGAAGAAGTAGACTCTGATGAAGAAGAGGAAGGAGAAGTGGACCTAGAAGGTGAACTCATCTATGCTCTAGATTAGATTGACATGCTGAGAAAAGATAACTCTAGATAAAAGAAGCTTTAACAAAAAGAAATTGAAAAACTATCCCAAAGTCCTGAAAGAACTAATCAGATGATTGTAAGCCTTAAGACTCATGTTGAAGAGGCTACAAGAATAGAAGATGTAGTCAAAATTGAACTACAATTCAAATCTAATGAGTGTATAAGACTAGAAGTAGAGATAGTGGCCTTGAGAAAATAGATTAAAAAAGATAAAGAACAAATAGTCAAAGGTCTAAAATTGATAGGAGGATCATACATTCTTGATGAATTGATCATTTCTCAAAAATCATTAAAAGAGATATATGGTCTTGGTTATGAAAAGAGTAAAAGTCCCATAACTAGTACATCTGCTAAGTTATATGATAATTTCAAAGCAAAAGGATCATGAACAAAGAAAGAGAAAGCTTGCAAGGATACAAAGATAAACACAAGCAATGCTAATGTGAAGAGAGCTAAAGCTAAAAAGAACCCTGAAGAAAGGAAAAAGAATAATGAGTCCATATCTACAAACTCAAAGAAGATGCAGAAGACAAAGGTAGTTGATGCAGATGGTTACACATGGGTAATAAACTTGAAGAAGCAAGAGTTGAGAAGAACTCCCCATCCTGCACAAAGAAAACTTATGACCATGTATTCCTCATCTTTTTATGGTTATTGTTATAGCTGTAATCATTTTGGTCATGAGACTAGTAATTGTAGAGTTATACCTACAAGGAGAACCAATTTTGTAAGCGAAAATGTATTTACACCCTTGTTAGATACAAATGTAATGTGTTATAATTACAATAATTTTGGTCACATAGATAAACATTATAAAACAAGCTTTGTAAGATCAAAATTATAGAGTAAGAAGAAAGGTATGCATTCTATTGTGAAAAAAGGTTCACAAGTCTTTGAAAAAGAGAAAATTAAGCCCAATAGGACATATAAGTAACCCAAACATGTATGTAAAGTGAAAGATCATGCCATGATGAATAATGCTATAGAGGCTGGGAAAAGTCACTAGCTCTCAATGTCTGCACATGTTGAGAATGAAAAGATAAATCTCAAGGAGAAGTCCAAGGTGATGGCTAAGGATAGTTCTAAAGTATGTATATATTCAATTGAACATCCTACTACTATAGAGAAAGTATCATACATAGAACATCGGTCTTCTATGCCTAGTGATGAGATTCTAAGCTATAAGGAAGATTCATCAAATGAAAAGGTGTGCTACATATTGTCTCCATGTATTGTCAATCCAATCATAGAATAAAAGGAGAACATTGTAGTGGATGAGAATGTTACTTCTCTTAAGCCTAAGAAGAAGAAGAAGAAGAAGATGATGATGACCAATGAGGAGAAGGAATATGAGGAGTTGTGGGTAACTTCTGGTTTGACATTATTCTAGGACATTGTTAAGTAGGGTATCTCTATCTATGATTCTTAAGATACTCCTTTGAGTAAAGAAGTAAGTGATGTTATTCAAAAGATTATGAAGGTAAGAGATTAGTGATCCTAGTTTAAGTTGGTTGGACAAGATGAGTAAAGTGTTGTGTATGTGGTGTCTACAAGTAAAGAATGAGTGTTTGAATATGACATAATGAGATTGTTGGAGTACATCTCTCATAGATATATGGTCTGTAAGTTTAGCTGGCATAAGGGTTATAATGCAAGAAACCATTTACATGATGTATCTTATGTTGTATAAGAAGTTAGGTCACCAAACTCAAAGAACATGTGTAAAATGATGATAAATATGTTTTAAATGAGGTTATGGTGTGCTATAGGTAGGCCCTTGATGCAAAGAGAAAGCATGGAGAAAGGGGGAGATAGATTGTTCAGTCTGTCAGGATCAAGAAGGCTCAGAGTAGAAGAGCTTTCCAATTGGTCAGGTTCTAGGATCAGAAGATAATAAGAGACTGAGAGAGAACTAGTAAGCTTGTATGGAAGCTCCTATATCACATCACTAGATACTAGTGATAGAGTCTAAGTATATGATTCTTAGACAAACTCCTTTATATGATAAAAGAGGAGAAAATTTGGACAAACAGTAAGAAAGAGTCCCTTTGTCATTGATGTCAAAGGGGGAGAAAAAGTGAAAATTCTTTATGTGGGAGAAAAAGAGCAAATGCTCTCTACAAAAGTTTGAAGAAAAAGTACATATGTCAAAGAAGAAGCAAGAGCAAGTGTCCACGTTGAGTTTAGGAAAATGTGGCATTGCCTAAGGGGGATAAATTATGATATGAATAGATTCAATTAATAATCATCCGAATCTAATGCAAGCAATGTAAGAGAAAGAGTAGAATGTTAGAAGATCAAAGCATTTAGTTTGACATCAATGACAAAGGGGGAGATTATTGGCAATTTGATTGTCATTGATGTTAAAAGGGACATTATGAGCATGTAATTGATGTCAAAAGGGATATTATGGATGCCATTGATGCTCAGGGATGAGTATGGTGATTTGAGGATGTGCAAAGAATCCTATCAAAGGTTAAGGATGATTGGATGTGCACGATTGGAATTAATCCAGTTCTTCACATTGATCATCTAGACATTTTGGGTTTATGATAGAAAAAATAAGAAGACATTTTGCTGATGTCACCATTGCTATGTGTGAATGAGTATGGTAGAGCTAGTCACATGATTGTGATCACATTAGTCCCTAGTTATTATGCACCAGATTTAAAGCCATGAGATGAAGTCCAGTTGAAGATATGGGGATGCAAAGTTGGCTACTTGGTCAAAATCCACTAAGTTTCTAGACTTAGCCAAATTTACAAAAAGGGCTAAAGGAGCTAAGTAATCATATTGATGAGGTAAACGTTTTGCACACATGGAGGTGTTAGGATAAAATGATCACATGGGTCTATTCATTTTTATGCCTAATTTATATCCACTAAATCTCAAGTCACATGTCGTAGCGTGACAAAAGATATGCGTGAGCCAATTAGGGATGCAATGCATTTTAACAATGTTTTCCAACATAGTCAAATTTGCATGTCATAAGAAAAAGCTAAGAAGGCATTTTTATGATGTCATATCTTGTATGTATGAAGGCTTCAATAGTAATTGGATATATGGATGGAATATCCTATGTAAGAGGATCATATGTGCTAATTTATAGGTCATATGACTAAGTGTGAAAAGAGTTATGCAAAAGTAAAGTTGGCCTTCCAGGAAAGTTCTAGGCATAGCTAAGTCTATGATAGAATAATTTGAGTAAGCAAATTAATGATGTTATATCTTACACATGTGAAAAATTCTAGAAGAAATACATATATGGTTTTGTTCATTATCATGCCTTGTTTATATGGTCTAAATTTTTGAGTAGGTAGATGAGAGAAGCAAAATTTATGTAGGTGAAAAGTTAGCCTTCCAAGTGAAATGAAATGGTGTCCATACTTAGTCAAATTTGTAGAAGGTAAAGTTCAAGCTAGTTGGGAGATCAATAGTTTATGATTAATCAGACATTGGATATCTAACATAGCATGATGAAGATAAATTATCAATAGGACCTCCGAGTTAACACACAATTAAAAAGTGTCACAATCATGAAGCTTTCACAATAGATCAATGAAGTGGTTTAAATTCAAAAGGTTAACAAGTAATGCAAGGATGCCAAATGTCTCAATAGCATAACTGACAGCTATGTAAAAAAGGCATGCACTTACACCAAGTGTTATATCCTCTAGGTTTAGATAGAGTTAATGATCAAGTTTATCATAATATCTAACGATGCACATAGGTGATTGTGAAAAGGAGATCTAATGGATCAAATAGACTCAAATGCTATAAATTGATTGAGGCGTATTGATAGAGTGATGAGTTAAAAATTGAGTAGGTTTGAGAATATTGATAGATTGAAAGTGATCCAAAGATATAAAAATTAGTGAGATGAGGTCAAAGTGTCAAAGTTTAACAACCAAGTCAAGGTAAAGTTCTTACAAGTTCAAAGATCGAATGACACGTGAAAGCTAGGATCTAGAGATTGACTGATGCATTTTAAAGACTGGAACATTAAAGTTCAACATTGTATAAATATTTGATAGAGAAATAAATCTTGGAGATGGTGCAAAGAAAGAGATCAAAGGATAGTATTTAAAGTTTTTAAATACCAATGGTCAAGTATTAGAACATGCAAGAACATGCAATTAAGCCATGAATATCAACATAGATAATGAGATTGATCAATCCAACTGATCAAATTTACATTAAAGATCTTGTGCATCAAAACTTGAGTCTAATAGATGCTATAGATAGTAAAGAGACATGTAATTATGGCGTGATGCATAGAATCAAGATGCAAGAAACTTACAATTCAAGTCATAATAAACTAAAGTCTAGAATTGATATGATGTGTTATAGTCTGAGTGTGAACACAGAGAAGAAGTAAACCATAGATCAAATTTTTATGTACACGATCTAGGATATAGTTAAAAATGATTAGAATTATGTCAAATGAAAATATATAGACATAGAGGCAAAAGTGTAGAGAAGATGAGTTGATGATGAAGTGTGTCAAATACATACATATATAGACATAGAGAGAGAGGGATATAGAGGAAAAAAGGCACATAGATATAATGTGCATAGAATTAGCAGTTACATTTTAGACTTGTAATAGAGAGAATAGAGTTTGATTCATTTATGAATCAATGTTGTAATCTAGTGTTGTATCTTCATAGATCTGATTGGTTGGTGCCATCAAACAAGTTGAGTTGGTGCTCAATTAGGGGATTAGTGTCTCCTTAGGGTTGGTGCCCTTAAATATTGTAACTAGTGAGGTTAAGCTAATTTGGTGCTCAGTTAGGGGATTGATGTCCTTAAATGTAACCAATGAGGTTGTGTTAGTGAGCCTTGTAGCTAGTGAGGCTTGTAACAAGTGAGGTTTTTCCAAGTGAGGCATTGACTATGAGGCTGGATTATAATAGTAGATTCTTGAAGCTATTCTCACTATGGTTTTTACCTTTGGGTTTTTCATGTATAAATCTAGTGTCATGTGTATTTGTGTTTGTATGTGATCTCTACATTTATATTTTAATCTACACATGCTTTTGACTTTGCATTAAAAAGATTAAAGGACTGGTTTTAGTTGATCTATTGATTCACCCCCCCTCTTAGTAGATAGTTATATTCCAACAACATGGATTTCTATTATTAGATCCAATAATAATGATATGTTGATCTCCCAAGAGGAGATTATGGCCAAGGTGGTTTATTTTTTCAATAAGTTGTTCACTAGGGAAGAATAGTCCAATTTGAAAGCTCAAAATTTGAATCTTGAGTTCATCCTTAAACTAGTTTTGGATATGTAAAATGCATAATTTATGGCTCCATTTAATTTGGAGAGATTTTTCTCAATTTTATTTTCTATGGAAAAAGACAAATCATTGATTTCTAATGGGTTTCCATTAGTATTTTTTTAAATCTTTTTGGTATATTTTGGGAGTTTATGTGTTGAACATGGTGGAAGAATCCCGATGTTAAAGGAAAGTGGCTCTAGATTTGAATGTTACTTTTATTTCCTTATTTCCAAAAGGGGAGTCTTAGGTAAGTTTCAATAATTTATACCTTATTTTCTTGTATAATTTGGTGTATAAAATCATTTCCAAATCCTTGGGCAATCATATCAAGTTATTATTAGATTCTCTCATTTCTCAATAATAGGTGGGTTTTGTGCAAGGAAGGAATATCTAAGAGGGTATTATTATAGCTCATGAAATCATTCATTTTCTTTATCATAATAAATATAAAGGCATGTTACATAAACTTGATATCAGTAAACCCTATGACAGGGTAAATTGGATTTTTTATTCAAAATTTTGGAAAAAATTAGCTTCCACAAATATTGGTGTAGTTGGATTTTTAGTTGTATTGATAGTCTAATTTTTTTGGTTTTGATCAATGGATGTTAAAATGGTTTGTTCAAAGATTCAAGGGGTTTATGCTATGGATATCCCTTATCCCCATTTATCTTCATCTTGATGTTTGAAGCCTTAGATCGGGTAGTGGTTTAAGCTAAAATTTCTCACAAGGTGTCAGGGTTAAATGTGTGGACAATATTAATAGTTTTTTATAGCATGAATTTGGTAAAGATACCTTTATTTTTAGGGTTGCTACTATTTTTGAGGCTTGGGAATTCAAGGCTAATCTTAAAAATTATGATAAGGCATTATGTTAGATGGTTAATGAAGGAAAATCAATAAATCTTCTTTGTCAATTACAATGAGGCAGAGAAAAGGGAGATTATTGTGGTGCTTGGTTTCAAGATTGGTAAACTCCTGAGTAAATACCTAATAATTCAACTTTTTTTAGGAATATAGCCTATGGGAAGGTTTAACAAAAAGAATTAAAATCTCATTTGGCCTCTTTGTAAGGGAGGTGGTTAACTCTGGCAGGTAGAATCACTTTGATTAAATCGGTCTTGGGTGCTCTGCCAACTTATTGCTTTTACATTTTGCACCCTCCTTGTAATATGATCAATAAAATCATGAAGGATTTACTTTATAAAGGTGCATAAAATAAAATAAAAATTCCTTGTTTGAAATGGGAGAGAATTTTCAAACAAAAAAAGATGGGGGGAGCTAGGATAAAAAATCTTCACCTCTAAAATCTTGCTCTAGGAGAAAAATTAGTTTGGTAGATGATTGAATAGATAGGTGTATTATGGAGTAGACTTATTAGATTCAAATATCTTGGGTCAAATTATCCTTGGAGCATGGTTTAAGTTGAAAATTTTCCCAAGGGCTCTCACATGTGGAATTTACTATTGAAATGTAGGCCGATTATTGAGAATCATGTTTCCTAGACTATCAATAATGGGAAGAGAGTAGACTTATGGTTTGATTCGTAGAATGGTCATAATCCAATTGTTAATATCCTCCAAGTTTTGGAGGTGTTATATTTTCTTTAGGATCATTGGGGGATTAAGGTTGTAGACTATTTGGAACTCCAATCTTGCCAAGGCATAGCAAGATGGTGATGGAAAAGTTTGTCAAATTTATTGATTCCTCTTGATTAGGGTGTGTGCCATTTTAACTAATTTGTCTTCTAATTTTTTTTTATTGAATGAAAAATATGATGGTAACCATTAGGTTAGAGATAAATTAAGAAGGTATTTGGTTAACCTTGGTTATCAGATGGCTGAGGTAACAAAAGATTCATTGTCATAGGCTAGTAAGTTATGTTGCAATAAAGAAAGGCTTCAAAAAGTAGGGGCCTTTACATGGTTGGAAATTTAGAATAGGATTCTGACTCAGGGCAAGTTACAAAAAATGGGATTTTAGGGTAGCTCTAGATGTTGCATGTGAAATAAGGAGGAGGAATCAATAGACCATTTGATATTTAATTGATCATTTTCAAGGTAGTGTTGGTCTTGGATTTGCAGCAAGTTTGATTGGATTTGGGCTTGGCATCTTTCTGTGGAAAATTCCTTTTCATCTTAGCCTCTTGGAGATGTTAATCATTCTATTTATAGTTTGTGAAAAGTAAGTCCATCCATCCTTAGTTGGTCTATCTAAAAGGAAATAAATCAATGTATCTTTGAAAATAAAGAAAGGTCACTATCTAGGGTTCTTCATGAGATAGAAATCTCTATTTTAGAAGTAGTTTCAGCCCATGATAAATGCTAAAATGGACTCCTATCAATCTAGGATATGAGAATGAGTGGAAGATGGAAGTTTATAAAAATGCCCCCCATTAATGGGTCAATAGTATGTAATTTATATAATAGAAAAATTATATCCAAAGCTAGCTGGGAGCCTCCTCCTTTAGGATGGTTTTAACTCAATTTTGATGGAGCTTGTAGAGGCAATCCTGGGGCTTTTGGGGTAGGGTGTGTGCTAAAAAATTATAGTGGCTCTTTGACCAGAGCTACCTCGATCAATCTCTTAGATGGAACTAATAATGAAGTAGAGGCTCAAGCTCCGATTGTAGGTCTGGGATTAGTAGTGGAGTGTGGCATTGAATTCTTGATTATTGAAGGGGACTCTCAATTTTTTATTTAAGCTATTTCTAACTAGAAGACCAAAGCATAGAATGTTAATAAAATTCTAGTTAAATCTTGGAACATTCTTTGTCACTTTAAGGAATGTAAAGGGGAGCATTACTTTCGAGAGGCAATTGGTTGCCAATTTTCTATCCAATTCAAGGATTGACCAAGTGGACATCATTAGAATTGATAATTGCAAAGAAAGGTGGTTTGATATAGATGAGATAGATCGTATCAATTTATAATGATTGGCATGAGTTATGGAGGGTACATTGATTAGGGGGTTCTTTTTAATGAGGAAGGCAATTAATTCATGACATGAGAATCAACTCTCAATTTTTATGACATGCTAGATTTGCCTATATCTTCCATGAGATCTATTAGTGGTGTTATATTTTGGTGTTAGCACATTTTGAGTATCTTTTGGTTCAATGTTTATGGGTATAATTTGATAGGTGAGGATATGGAGAAAGCCCTGGTATAATCAATAATATGGCCAATTATTTTTGGTTGTAGCCATAAAATAGAAATGGGATTCTTGGGGTCAATCTCATCTTTTAGACTACAACACATCTTATGGACACATTTGTTTGATATTATAGATGTTATGGCATGATCAATTATGGTGGAAGAGGTAATTCTCAACTTGAATTAGAGATTTAATTTAGAATTGACTATTCTCTTTTCCAAAAATCTTCTAATGCTAGTTTCCAACAAAAGGATGATGAAGGACCTGGTTGAATTCTTTATCAAACCAAAATATAGGTTGAAACTCCTTGCAGAGATAGAATTGGTTGACTCTGGACCATTTAAGGATCTACCATTTTTTAGAAAGGATGGCCTTAGATTAATCCTAGTCACCATTTTTAGGGTCCTGCATGAGTGTTTTGCAAAGGTTCTTAGATTTGTTGAAGAATTGGATGGATTTTGGTTGGCTGAGAAGGATGTGGATTTTGAGAAAAAGGTGGCTCTCCCAGAGGTGTCAATGCTCAAATCCTTATTGATAGATTTGGAGGTTTGAAGATTGGCTTAGCATTCACCTACATGTATTGAAGTAGTGAAAAATATTTTACGGGGCTTCAATAGAGGCAAATTTTTGGTGCCCCTTTGGCTTGTAATATAGGAGTTGAGTGTAGCTAAATATTTCAGTCCAGCTTGGTTGGTGCTTGGAGTTGCCGAACTTAAAGAGAAGGGGTAGAGTGTAGTGCAAGGGATGTCTCAAGTTGGTGTGATAGTTTCAAATCAATCTTAGGTGCTTCTGCTAACACCAATAAATAAGATTTTAAACAATGAAATATTTTGTGCAAGTTGGGATGGAAAACCTCTAGTAGTTATGGAATGATATTTGGTAATTGGCTATGTTTTGGTGGTCTATAGTCTAGTTACTTAGATATTTGTTGAAAGAGTAATTGACATTGTAATTAAGGTTGTTCTATACATGTTCATTATAGTAATATAATATGAATGGTATTATGTTTTTTGTGGGTTTTAGTCACATGCTTTATGGATTCTTATCCTTAATTCAGGCCTATCTCTTTTTCTAATATGTTTTACTAGGCATGGGACCCCATAACATTGAGATCAATCCAAAAAATATATTTGAACATAAAAATTAGATTGAGATTGAGTTTACTATTTATAGTAAGGAGAATAGGATATGATACTTAACTTGTTCAATATTATGTTTTGATCATTTAATGTACAAAGTTGAGATTCAAACTGTTTTTAGTGGCTTTGTGATCGCTTAGCTTAAGAAACAATGTCAAAGCTTATTGAAACACTTTTAGAAGGGTACAAATTCCTGTGGCATTTGGATCTATGCAAAATCTATTAGAACTCTCCATGTGAAGTATGGGTATGTTCGACCCTTTATTACCGTTCTTAGCTTTCAAGTTATATTATGTGTGATTTCAAATGCTTGTTCATGTGTATAGATTCATATATGTATTCCTTCACCTTGAAACCTTAGTTCCACTTTTGACACTTTCTTGTCCTATAAAAAAAGGTTATAAAGATAGCTTGGACAGCCCTAACCATACCCTGCTGAGTGGTTGAGCATTGACTACATTCAAATATTAAAAAAATAACCTAAACCATACATTGTTCTCTCACATATGTATATGTATACTCAATAGTGATCTAATAGAACGTATGAAACTTATTTTTCCTTCAAGACTTGACAAGATACAACTTTGACCTTGCTTTAAACGTGTTCAAAATTTGTTTAAGGACTTTTCATTTGAGGGTTTTTTTATATTTGAATGATTTAGGATAGTGTCTCAAGGATGTGTAAATATATATCTCAATGTGTAACTAGTTTTCCAAGTGATCTCCAAGTGAGAGTTAGATAGTTGCTAGATTGAAATAGCCTTAGACTTGATGTGTATATATAAAATACTATTTTGGTAATTTCCATCCATATGTAAAATTAAAAATAAAAAATGTGTGGGCTAATCTAAAGGAAGGGTTTAAAAATAAAAAAATGTTTCGATAACTTGGGACATTGTTGACTGGCAAAAACAAATTGATAACTAGTAATGTTTGACTATTGTTAACACTATCCGAGATGGATTAAACAATGATATGGAGAATGATAGTAGTCTACTTAGGATGATATCTCATTTAGACATAAAATAGGGAGATCATATATATGAATTATTAAAAATTAGGAAGATTGAACATATATATGAGTGGATAGAGAGAATGTGAGAAAATTTTAATTGTATATACACACATCATGTATGTTGAGGATTGGTAAAAACTAACCTTATCAATTATCTCATACCAAATTTATATGTCTACACTAATATAAAAAATAAAGACCACAAATTAAAAAGACAGGATTACATTTAATACAAGTGCAACCTAACTAGAAGGGGCTACTAAAGGCCTAATGTGAATCCTTAATGCTACAAATTTCCTAGAGTAGTTGAGATGTTCCATAAAACTTCCCAAGACACTTAAAAATAAAGAGAGAAATAGAAATGGGGGAAAGAATAAGGGAAGACAAAAAATATTCAATTTTTTTAATATAAATAATGCTTAATTTGGAACAATAGTCTACAATTACACAAATAATTTAAAATTATACAATTTAAAATGACTAAAAGGGGACTATTTTTTGGTTTCTACAAGTAAAAACACTCTCCAAAATATTTTGCATGAATACCTTCAAAATTACTAAATCCCCCTTTACTCTTTTGGTATAAAAAATCAAAATGATGATAAAAATATACTTAGAAAAATTGTGTATATATGCATTTTAAAATACCAAAGCCTTTTTAAATAAAAATATAAGATTATCAAGTGGGTTACATAGTCCAATGGTGAGGATGATGGTGTAACAGGTATTGTCTAGCGCTCTACTAAGGTACAAATCCCAGGAGATACTTAAAAGAGATGAAGCTAAGATAATACCTTAGGTAAATTTACTAGAATGGATACCCCTCCGCCCCTATTACTAAGTCAAAGAAGTATTTTGTATACCTAATTTTTGTAAAAAATAAGGTTTCAATCAAAAAATAAATATATAATTGATTAAATTTCTCATAACCTTGTATAAATTTTAATTTTTCTCAATAAATTCCACTACAGTCAAAATCATAACTCAAATTTCTCTTATAACTAAAAAAATACACTCAAAAACCTTGGGAGATTCCTATATGAAAACCTAGTTACAAACATCATATTTTACTATCTCCATGGAATCCCTAGATGTTTGAATAATTATTATCTAATGTCTATCATATTTGTATATTAGGGTTTTCATGAGTGCAAGGTGTGGATGAATTGAAATCCACATGATGTAAAATTGATACAATTATATATATGAATATGAGGTATTTGCACATTTAATAGATAGATTGTACTCACATGTACAACTTTTAGGTGAAAGAAAATGTTATTTTTATATAGATCAAGCCATTAGTTTGATATAATGAATCTATTATTAGCTTTTTATAAAGGTTACTTATATAACTATATTATAAGTGGTAGTCACTTATTCTTATTAATAATGTACATAACATTATTACGTACATTAGTATATAAACAATATCTATGCTATTAAATATGAGTTTCATAATAGAATATATCATAATTTGCATAACTAAATAGTTGCTTTAGTAGAAAATATGTCCTCTCACTTTAAGTCTTTGTTTCTAGATCTTGAGAATTAATTGAAAGGTCGCTCATTCATCATCTTATTCTTCTATTTATTTTATGCACATCAATTTAATTATATATAAAATTTGATAAAGATCTTCAATAAATTAAATCAACTTGTTCATACCATCTTTTAAATATATAATTAATATTTTCATTCATATAAATATATAAAACTAATTTTAATAATGGAGAGAAATTTTATTAAAAATCATTAATAACTAATGGATCAAAAAGGAGATTCAAGTAAAATGCTTTCTCCCATTACTAGCCTCAATTATATTTTCTTCCCTAACTTCACTTTCTTCGAACATAAAATTTAATTATGCATTTAGTTCTTTAAAAATATTTTTATGTCATATGTAAATAAAAAATTAAGTTATTAAAAATAAATGTATTCCATATTATTTTTAGCATTTTTTAAAATTATATTAATCTATTTTTTTAAAAAAAATTATACTTTCTTTTAATATTTTATTAAAATTTATAAAACAATATTTATTTAAAAATTTAATAAATCTACTTTTAAATAATAAAAATGAAATTTTATTATTTTTTAATAAAAAATTATATTCCAAATAAAATTTTATATCAAAAATAATACTTCTATAAATTTTTTTAACTAAATATTATACCCAAAAAATTCTATATATAAAATTGTAGTATTTTTAAATGATTCTAGATCAATTTATGGCAATTATATTTCATTCATTAAAATTTAAAAAAATATTATTAACTGATAATCCAAATAAATTAAAATATTTTTTTTATTAAAAATTATAAAATAATTTTTTAATTTTATAAGTTAATTAACAAGTGTACACACATAATATAATTATTTGAACTTCTATTTCTATATTATTATAATATTTCTATTTTTTATTATATTTTTTTATAAATTTATTTGTAATTATTATAAAACTTATATACTTAAAAATAATTATAATTTTTATTTTTTATAATTAATACAACAATTTTAAATTTATAATAATAATTATTAAAATTTTATATTTCTAAGATATGAGTGACTATGTAAGTTTAAAGATGGTTTGAAATGGTGTAACAATATTTATATCAATAATATAATGACATTGACATGAACAAAATAATCACAAAATAATGTGGTAAGTTATCTTATAAGAGGGATATACATGTAACATGGTATTTGAAATTGTTAAAAATGTATATAAATTTGATTTTAGTAATATTTTGTCTTATATTAATATTAGTAGAATAATGTGATGGGTTATCTTACATGATGGTTAGAAATAAAAGGGGGAATGTATGTAACATAATATTTAGAATTATTAAAATGGTATGAAAGTTTGGTTTTAGTGTCACTTTGTCTTATATTAATTTATTGAATAATGGTGTTATAGTTTGACAAAAGAGGGATCATATATATACACGTGTTAAATTTGAGGGTTGATCACATATACTAAATTATGTTTTTTTTAATATGATACATAATTAATAATGTTGAATTTTTTTAATAAAGGTATAAAAGTTTGTAAGTGTAGATTTCAAGTACATTTTTGATTTTTTCTTGAGAAAGCTTGTCTACTCACATTTAGAAAAATATTTTAATATTACATAGTTTCTCATTAAAAATTGGAAGATAGGTTCCTTTCATAGGAACACTACCTTAAAATATTTTACAATTTTTATAATATGTTTTTGATTAGTTCAATAGGAAAAAAGGATCTTGAGCCCCATACAAAACAGCCCCCACGGTAAAAAAGCCACAAACGAGTCATAAACAGTGCATTAACAACACAAGAACAACAAATGGATAACAAATCCTATAAAGCAAAGCTACAAAAAGGTAGTAAGGCTACAAGGAACAACTAGCTAAATAATAACATAATCTAACCTAGCAAGTCAAATACCCCTGGCCAGAGTGTAAGTTTGAGAAATGTGATTAGGAAGACCACACCTCCTCCTTTGGATAATAGTCCAATAAACATCATTATCTCCATTCATAGAATTAGGAGATGTAGGAAGTGGAAAAATCACCAAATCTTTAGGAAGGGGCAAAGCCTAGGGAGAGGACACAACAACAACAGCCCTAGTAACAAGTTATACACCTACAATAGTAGTTTGAGTCTTAGCATAAACAACAAGTGAGATTTTTGTGGTAGTCCCAGTAACAAAAACAACAACAACAACAACAAAAATAGGGGAGGTCCTTGTATGATCCGTAAACACCAGTAGGAACTTCACTACCTTTTTAAAATTATTTACCAAGATCTCTCAAGTTCTCAATTCCAAAAATTAAACTGAATTGAAAGCAGAAATTTCTCAACTTATAAGATGTTGGAATGATTAAAAATTGATTAAAAATCTAATTCAAATCAAGTTTCAAAACTGAAATAAAGTGTATTGAAAGATCACTTCAGTTATCCATTGAAACCATCAAATGTTTCAAATTCTTGATTTTATCCAATTTCCCGTAAATGATCAAATGACTGAATTTTGCATTCTAATTAAAAATTTGAATATATAATCTTAAAATTAACTAATACTGAAATGCAAAAATGAATCCACAAACTATAGAAATTGTTTATGAGGTTTGGAATTCCTACGTCCCCAGGTTCTTATAGAACTGATCCATTAATTTTTGCTAAACTTGTAAGCCAAAATAATAATTAAAAAAACCAAAAGATCATATCTCTCTGTAATAATAGTGATCAGACCTTTGAAAGACCTTGGCTGACTCAGCACATCATTCACCTTCATGAATCACACGCAGAGGCTTCTCCAAATCAAAATTGGAAACTTTCGTAGATAAAAATAACATCACCAAGTCTCCAAAATAGGCAAATGAATATATTGCATAGAGTGTATCAAAATTATAAACAAGCTTGTAGTTTACTCCAAGCTTTGGTTCAGCCTCTAAGGGCTCTAAAATGATCAATTACAGCAAACTGGTCTATATTTTTTTCATACACAGTCGGTTGAATGCTTACATTTAAATACAAGTTCACTCCTTTTGAATTATTTGCTAGCCTGTAGATTGGTCAATCCAGAATTATCTTTTTTACACCATAGGTCAGGAGTTCAAGTCTTAAGCCTACCTTTTTGGGCGCTTGGGCTATCTCTTAGTTCCACATTGGTAAACAAAATCGGCTTTCATGTATTTTTAAAGATGAGCGGCCACCTTTTACACTACCGATGCCCCTTTTGGTGGGCTCACGGTGCCTAAATTAGCATGGTATGTTGGTTCAAGTACCAACTTGGCATATATGCTATCTTTGAATGCCAACTTAGACATGCATATGGCTCGATCTTCGTGGAATGGCATAAGGCTTAGTCTCATCCCTAATCTTGAGGCATGTGGATGGATTGACTTGGCATAATATGTGGTATGTAATCTAGAGCCAATCTTGAAGACCATACATAATACCACACTTTCAAAGACAAAAATCAACCAAACCCCAAATTTTTGCATTCTCATTGACTACCATGTGTTGCCACCTGATTGGTCCACTTGGTGTGCCTTCATTGCGCACGTCATCTTATGACACCAAATTTTTCCTTGTCAAAGCAAAACTTTAGTGGCCTATAACTTTTGCATACAGTGTTTATTTTTCAAAACATGAAAAGCGTCAAAAAGCTCTCGATGAGCTCTACACTGTGAAATCATTTTCATTACAAGTTGGAATTTTTTTGAATTGAACTCTGGATCAAACCTCCCTAAAAAAGAGGCTTTTGGTCTCCAAAAGTCTATGATCTCCTGAAAACTAATAACTAGTCTACTACATCCATGAAAATAGAACCCAATCATAGAAAGAGATATAAATAATTGCATTAAAGTGATTCACAATCAAACTGCAAAAATGCCTAATCCAAAAGGCATGAGTAAGTGAATCTGCAACTGCCAAAGTGATTACAACATATCAAACTGCCTGCCCATGTCACATCCTGTAAAGCAGTGAATCACCAAAAATTGAAACAACTCCCAATGTAACTGCAAGACAAGTTTATAATGCTGACAACATAAAATTAATGTTGTAGGCATGTTGCAATGCATTGCCTTAAATGGGAATTACAATGCTAAGCAAATGCAAACAACCAAAAGTGTATGTTGCCTATCATCTAAACATGCCCAAAGGGTCTTATAAAAAATGCATCTAAACATCCATGTGCCAAAAATAGATACATTATAAAAATAGCAATTAAATATGAGAAAGTGTTGTAAGGAAACAACTCACAACATCACTCTGCTATATCCCCAACTATTTCAAATGAGTTAATGTCTTATCCATTATTAGACTACCCATATAATATATTCTGGACATCAAAAACTTAGAGTTATCAAAAAGTGAGAATTGAAAAACTTCATATGGTAAACCTGTATTGAAGTGTTCCCACCAACTCTAATCTACATCTATCAAAGCTTGTTCATTCCCTTAAATGAATTCTTAACTATTCTTTGCAAAAAGAATGTAGTGATAATCCACTTAACCAATTCTTTCTTCCTAGTGAAATTGATGGTCTCTGTGGATTCATTATCAATTGCATACTTTATCAACTTGGGTTTTGCCATATGTAATTGAAAAAATTGTTGACTTAACCTCTTAAATCGATTTTCACTTGTAGGTTTTACCTTATCCTGGGTTGTATTGTCAACTACATTATGGATTGAATTAGCTTCATTAACCTTAGTGAGAGGTTTGTAAATCATCTTAGTTTTAACATTACTTGAATGTGAAGATGAATGAAGCTTAAAATATCTATCAATCCTATGTCCACTCACTTTACAATGAGTGCAAACATCCTTCTTAGGTGAGGGTCCCCTTTTGCCAATTCCCAACTTAACATGAGAATGGTCTTTCAAACATGCAATCTGCTTAAACAAAGTTTTTTGTTTCCAACAAGTCTTAGCACTATGGTTATTCATCCCACAAAAAGTTCATGGAAATGATTGCATTATCTTCTATACATTATATCCAAACTTATTAAAAGTATCAATTAGATCAGAAGATTTAGTGTAAGAATCAGGAGGTGGAATCTCAATACCTCTTTTACCTTTACACTTTTGAACTAATGGCCTAGAACCTTCACTATTGGAAGCTTGTCTTCCTTTAGCCATGGAAGAAACTTCTCCATCATCCACCTGCACACTAGTATAACCCAAACCTACATGAAGAGGTCTATGCCCAACCTAAATTGGGTTAGTAATTCCTTAGCCATTTCGACCAAGACCTCTTCCATTAAATCCCATTTTCATCAACAATTTGGATCTTATACCTGTAGTGTGTTGTTCAAAACTACCAAAAGCATCATTACTTGAATTCAAATATGAATGGAAAGAAGAAGTAGATGAATTAATTGATGAATAACTTATAGTGCACTTAGTCATAATCTCTACATCTAAAGTTGAAGGCTTACCTTTTCACACTCACCACATTTCAATCTAATCAAGAGCTCATCCTTTGATTTGAGCTCCGATTTTAACTTTTCCAGTTGCAATTCAAGTGCAAATTTTTGGCATCTCAAGATTACATTTTCATCTTTGATGGCCTCAATTTGTGACAACTTGCCCATGGTTTCCTACAAACACCTGATTCCACACTACACACTACAATTTAATCAATCTTGAAACCAATAATCCAACTATATAGGAAGCAACTGCCAACACACAACTAGAAGCATACCCTACATTCTAACTGCTCTAATACCAAAATTTGATCTGTAAACGCTAGTAGGAGCTTCACTACTTTTTTAAAATTGTTTACCAAGATCTCTTAAGTTCTCAATTCTAAAAATTAAACTAAATTGGAAGCGAAAATTTCTCAACTTATAAGATGTTGGAATGATTAAAAATTGATAAAAAATATGATTAAATCAAGTTTTAAAACTAAAATAAATTGAATTGAAAGATCACTTCAATTATCCATTAAAACTGTCAGATGTTTCAAATTCTTGATTTTATCCAATTTCCTGTAAATGATGAAATGATTAAATTTTACATTTTGATTAAAAAATCTGAATTTATAATCTGAAAATTAACTAATACTAAAATGCAAAAATGAATGCAAAGATCAAAACATAAAAATTGTTTACGGGGTTTAGAATTCCTACATCCTCGGGTTCTTATCGAACCGATCCATTAATTATTGCTAAACTTGCAAGCCAAAATAATACTTACAAAAAATAAAAGATCATATCTCTATAATAATAGTGATCAGACCTTTGAAAGACCTTGGCTGACTTAACATGTCCTTCACCTTCCTGAATCACACGCAGAGGCTTCTCTAAATCAAAATTGGCAACTTTTGTAGCTAAAAATGGCATCACCAATTCTCCAAAATGGGAAAATGAATATACTGCATAGAACATATTAGAATACTAAACAAGTTTTTATTTTACTCTGAGCTCTAATTCGGCCTCTAAGGGCTCCAAAATGATCAATTACAGTAAACTAGTTTATATTTTTTTCATACACAGTCGACTGAATGCTTGCCTTTAAATACAAGTTCACTCCTTTTGAGTTGTTTGCTAGCCTGTAGCTTGGTCAGTCAAGACTTATTTTTTTTACACCATAGGTTAGAAGTTCAAGTCTCAAGCCTACCTTTTTGGGCGCTTGGGCTATCTCTTAGTCCCACATTGGTAAACAAAATCGGCTTTCATGTCTTTTTAAAGATGAGCGGCCACCTTTTACACTGCCAATGCCCTTTTTTGTGGGCTAAAGGTGCCTAAATAATCACAGTACATTGGTTTAAGTACCAACTTGGCACATATGCTATCTTTGAATGCCAACTTAGACATGCATATGGCTCGGTCTTCATGGAATGACATAAGGCTTAGTCTCATCCCTAATCTCAAGGCATGTGGACGGATTGACTTGGCATAATATGTGGTATGTAATCTTGAGCCAATTTTGAAGACCATACATAATACCATGTTGTCAAAGACCAAAATTGACCAAACCCCAAAATTTTAGACTCTCATTGACTGCCACATGTCGCCACCTGATTGGTCCACTTGGCATGCCTTCATTGCACCACATCATCTTATGACACCAAATTGTGAACCAAAAATTTAGTGGCCTATAACTTTTGCATGCGGTGTCTATTTTGCAAATCTTAAAAAGCGTCAAAAATCTCTCGATGAGCTCTACACTATGAAATCATTTTCATTACAAGTTGGAAACTTTTTTT
>JARHVA010000024.1:4267500-4305000 GCA_037957365.1 Torreya grandis
AACATTTTTTTCAAAGAATTAACAAACAATAATATGATATTTTTAGTGGAGGTGATGGTAGAAAATTAAATGATATGTTATTTCATATAACATGACAATAAGTTGTATGAAAAAAATTCCTTTTCACCATTTTTATTAGATGAGGTTAATAAATGGGTTAAGGGTCCTGTGCCCAATACAAAAGAGCCCAAAATATAGACATGAAATATCAAAAAAATAAGAACCAACAAAGTACAAAGACTCATAAACTAGACACGACCATGATCAACTAACAAACATAGAAGATTCCACTAATCATTAGATTTTTCAAAATTTTCACAAAATAAAAGAAAAAGAAATAGCCCTTCCATGAGGGCCATGTGGGTCCAAATATCATATAGGTAGATCAACATATCCAAAAAAGTACCGTATCCATCCTACCAATAATAATACTTTACCAGCTAGGAAATAGAGAACCTTCTACCAATTTTTTGCTTCCATGAAACTTCTGCACAACATAACCATGAGTTCCTTATAAAATCTAGGTCACACCTTATCTTTTTTAAACTTCCCCCCTAAATGGAGGGTCATTCTAAAATCAGGTCTTATATAATTTTTATTCTTATGAACTTTAGTCCACTCACCCTTGTCTTTCACAAGAAATTTTGGCTAATAGTATTAGAATTTTAAGAGATTTTAAGGGCTCAGATTCCTCCACTGATGAAGCCAAAGCTAGTGATATACCCTTAGTGTTTTAATAATAATATTAATACCCTTAGTAATAGTTGGAATAGGGGTTTCTAATACCAAAACTGGCCCCCACATGACTATAATTGGTGGATCTACCTTGGGATCCCCCTTTGTGTTAAGCAAGTTGACTTGATCGTCATTAAGAGTAAGAAGCTCAAGCTCATTTAAAGATAAATCCAAGTCATCATTATCTGATTCAAGGGAATTCATAGTGAGGTGGGTAGGGTATAAGTCTAACCACCAGGAAGATTCCTTCTTTTTTCTATGATTTCTATAATATTTAGTCAAGTTCCATGTGTTGAAATAGTTATAACATCAGAATAATAAGCATTCGTAATCGATGGGTTGAGACCAAGAATGGTTGCCTAGTTACAGGATAACTTTTTCAAGTAGATATTTTGAGATGTCAACATTTACTAGTATTTTGGTAAAGGTGGTGTGAGAAAAAATATTAGTGTCTGGGTGTATTTGTATAAATTTCCCCTGGGAGTTGCCTATGGATTTAAAGCTAGATTCAAACTAGAACAAGAAAGGGAGATATGGTAGATGAATCCAAATAGATCTTTCATTCAAAGATTTGGTAAGGGGGTTAAAGAAAGGGGATAAGGGTTTCATGATTAAAGGGTCAAGATTCAAACTCTAGAACTGATTTTGGATCAATTCCTTGTCCTTGTAGCAGTAAAAAATAATAATAAAAAACTCTTAACACTAGGATAAATATTGAGTCTACCTTGTAAGAGTGGTTACAAGTATTTTGATATCCAGGCATGGAGGTCTTGGAGTTTTGGCCAGAGATTTATGAATCTATAGATGATGCCATGGGATGAAAATATGTCTTCATAAGGTCACAATTTATTAATTTCCTCCTCATCAAAAATCACCACTATAGTGGAGGGAGTAGGATTGAGAGCCTTTGGTGCAGACTTGGGCATTGATTCGAAATCCACCTCAGTTAAAGATGTTGACATTGGATTCAAACTAACCGTGTCTATCAAAACTATTAAACAAAAATCCTTATCCATAGGGGGACAAGATTGAAATTAAACATCTCCTTCAATGTAGGGGAGCTCCCACTCAGACACTTTCCACCTTAGATCCAATCTTGACCTATTCTAGGCATGAGGATGGGTTGATTTGAAGAGTGAAGAAAATAATGTCTATTGAGGGGAGGCTACAAATGCTTGGATAACTTGGCCAAGTGGTTATAGAAAATACCAATCATTATGATATACTTGACCCAACCAATGTGGGGGAGGATTGTTGAGTGTTCATCCCTCCTTTAAATGGAAGACCAGACCCAAAAAGGCTTGCCTTGTGCATTGTGCAAAACCAATTAGCTGGATTGGAGGAGTCAGATCTGGGTGAGTATCGTCAAAATAGTTAAGCTTAAATTAGAGGAGATTTGAAATGGCCCTGGGTGGGAAGGATATGGAACTATTTGTCATCAGAGATATTTAATATTTTGTTCTATATAATAATATTTAAAATTATTATATTATATGTATATAATAGTTTAAAAATAATACAAACATAAAATATTGCTAGTATATTATAATATTTTTTATTTATATGATTATTACATTATCTTATGTTATATATTATTATCATAATTATATATATATATATATATATATAAATTCTATTATTATATATTTATTATATAAATTTTATATAATAATATTATATATAAGAGGATATATAGTTGGATTTTTTTGGTGTGAACTAGAGTTCATTATGGGTGTTTTATGTATTCTTGCCTTGCATCTGTTAATGGGTTCTCTATTTCCTTGCATCCATGGAGTCACCTAGTGAGGAGTGTTCTAGCCCTTAAGGTTGTGGGCCTTGCTTTTGTTTTTTGGGATCCATACTCTAATTCCCTATGTCACTACTATTTTATCAGTTTCCCTACTTTTTTCCTAGAGCTTCATTTTCTTCTCAATGGAGGATACCTTGGTCATGGTGTGAAGGGTGTTTCTATCCATGTCAAGTGTTATTTTTCCCTCCTCTTCTCTGGTGGTTTCACATTTGACTTGTGGCTCAGTTGCATCTAATTTATAATGCCATTAGGGTATGGTTCATTCATATTTTTATGTCCCTTTTATAGAGTCAGATGGTGAGGTTTTATAAGGTAAACCTTGGTTTTTATCCATCATTATGATTTTTCATTTCCATAATTTTTGGTTGAGCATGGTTAATCTTTATTCTTGGGTCTCCAAGCATTGAAAACCCCTTATTTGTGGTACCTTTGTCATCCATCCATGTGTTAAGGTCTTATTCATTATTGTGCATTCCTCAATTGTGGACATAGATCAGTTATATTTGGGCCCTTAGACATGGGAAAAATCCTTTCTTTGGATGAAATCATGGTACCTACCTTCAATCATGTTACCCAATTTTTTGATCCTACTCTAGTATGGGTCAAGTTTCCTCATCTCCATATTCAATTTTAGTAGGCTCCTTATTTTCAAGCCATACAATAACTCTATTGGGGATTTTTTTTGCTTGCTTCAAAGAGTGGTGACTGCATGTGGACTACCTTGACTCATATGTGCATTGCCTTGAATCTCTCAAAAGGCCTAATAGAATTTTTTAAGATCAAAGTTGGTAATAGAATTTGGACTCAACCTAGATATATTATGAAAGGATTAAGTTTAGATGCAAAAGATGTTTTTCTCGTAGACATGTCATTAATGATTTCCCAAAGCAATCAGATGATCAAGATGATTGTAAACTAAGGTTCAAAAAATCTGTAACTTGGTGGAAAGATGTTGAAGTTGATCATTTGATTATCTAGGTAAGGTTAAGGCTAATATTCCTCCAATTGTATCTTAAATTAATGAAAAGGTTAAAGCTTAACCAATTTCTAATCCTTCAACATCATTTCTCACAACAATTTTTTTCTTATCATTCTATTAAAGAGGTTGTTTCATCAAGTAAAAAAGGATCTATTTTGGATAGCTCTGCTTTAAGGTCTCCTTAGGTTTCATTAAATTTTTCTATGCAATAATTACATTATTCTCATTTGGGAGCTCTCCTTGTGGAAGGCCTTTGATCTAATGTTGACTCTCCATAGGTTGGAAACCCTCTTTGGCCATTTTGGTAAAATGTTATCTTCTCAATAGAAGTACTATGGATATTCCATTGCTTTCTTCATTGTTTTGTCATCTCAATTTTATTATGTGGATAAGCTCCCCCAACCCTTAGTAATTGATAAAAATTAAAAATATTATAATACACACACACACACACACACACACAATAATATACTATACACTATTATATTATGTTTAATGTTTGTTTGATGATGCCATGCCAACTATTTCAATCTGCACCTATCAATGTATAAAGATACAAAGCTTATAATATATAGTTTTATATTAAAATATCAACTATAAAATAAGATAAGATAATAATGATTGTTGGGTTAATTTCCTATCTAGACCTTTTCCATAGGCATGTAATGAAGTGAATATTTCCCAACAAGTTGATGCACTAGAATTACACACTGAAGTGAATATTTTCCATAGGCATGTACTGAAGTGAATATTTTCCCAACAAGTTGATGCACTAGAACATATCAATAAACCGGTTCTCACGGGTTTTGTTACATGGGAGTATAATTGTCATATATTGGTGCTCGAACATATACCTTAATCAATGACTAAACATAAAAATAAATACACAAATGCAGACCTAGGTTAGTTTAGTAAACAAACACAATAAATATAACCATTTCAATGATATCTAAAGTGCCTCATTGCTCATGTTTAGATAACATAGTTTCTATTCATTATATCTAAACTCTATCCATAAGTTACATAGCAGATGTAAAGGCAATTCATTGATACAAGTTAAATCTAAACTAGAGTGCAATATCAAGTTTACAATGATTTATGTGATTAAGTTATTCACCATCAATCAATCGCTACACAAAAATGATCAAATATATTACAAATATATACATAAGGGTATTTATACTTGGTTCTCCTCGACCAAGTTGGTACAACAATTATGACACTTCTAGTGACTAGCCAATGATCTCTAGTTAACTTAGAGTCATGACAATAATCTACTTTGTTTCCTAAGGACTTAGGCCTCTACAACCGTATATTTCTATTTGGTGAAGTTTGTTCCATCTTTGAGAATTGATCCTTAACCATTTCCTACTTCCTTCATGCTCCCCAAGTCTTTCATTGATATTCTAAGACCTTTGCTCTTGGGTTCTTCATTTTTTATTCCTCCCATCTGACTGGGTCTTCTCATGCCATGATCTCTTACACCATGGTCTTTCATGTCATGATCCTTTTGCACCATACTTGCTCTACATCATGCTTATTCCATGCTATTACCAAAATACTTACATGAAGTTTGGGGTCTAACATCACTCCACACTATGCTATGAGTCCATCCTACACTAAGCAACAGTTTTAGATTCAACCAAAAATTTAGGACCAACTTATTTGATTTGATTTTTTATCTCTTCCTAATGTGATTATATTTTTAGTAGCTTTGTTGTTATTTACTCTATGGCCACTTTTAACTTTTTGGTGTCCTCAAGTTGGTTAGGACACTCGCTTGCCTTACTGACCAATCATTCAAGGGATGTGGAATCATCTTTTTGAACTTCTTCAAGTGTAGTGAGCTCATCTACAACCTATCCTCATAGTGCCACAAAGTTGGAATTTATTTTTTGTTGATGCGTATTTATTTTTTATTTCGTAGATTTAACAACATTAAATGACTTCACATGCTTGGTGTAGTCTTTTATTAATAGGGTGTCATCATCCAATTATTGATCCTCAATATCTTTTACTTAGAGGAGATCTTATAAAATTTTATTGGGACATGATAGCTTTTCAAAAATGCCATCTAGGATGGGAATAATTTCCCCTAATTTATGTAAGGTGCATCTACACACCCCCCACCACTTCAAATTTTTTTTTGCCTACCCATATTGTTTTATCTCCTAGCACTGAATCATATTAATAGGAGGTATACAAGGGTCTCCAACTTTTCAATATCCTTAACCTCTAAAGGGACTCCATCCATTGACACTGGGTCATGGCTCAGAATAGCCTTACATATATTCAATGTTTTAACCTTGATTATGTGAATTCTAGTTGGTATTTTATTTTGGATACTTCCTCTTCGAGCTTCCCCAAGATGGTGAATTCTTTATCAAACATTTATACCACCTTGCCATATTTTTATTCAACCTAATACGCATCAAATTTTTCAAGTGTATTTTTTTGTACAACCTTGGAGGCTAATTTTAAGAGTGTCATGCTAGTTTGTAAAGGATAAATATGATGGGGATCAACCCATATGGGTGTGGGTATCACTGTCACTTATGAATCGAATACAAGGATATCAAGAGGCATCTCAAAATGGCATTCTTCATTGTACATGTTAAGGAAATTTGACATCTCATGTTGGGTGTAAATAAAGGCATCTTATGTATCAAAATGGGAATACAAATAAAACATCTTGTCAGGGATGCCTGTTTGGTATTGGGAATGAAGGTTAGTGGCTACATCAAACACTTATGGTTTCATGAATTCAATTAGTTATTTCCCTTTGATGGGATTTCACTTAAGTATCTCAATATTTATGTCCTAATTTAGTGATGTGGTGCTGATGTTGAAACTATTCATTTTTATGCTTTAGAGCCATATCTCTCTTCACCAAGTGGATATTCAATTTCTAATTTCACCTCCTCAAGGGTGGTCTCTTTCTTAACCATTAGGGAGAGTGTCTTATTCAAATCAGTCTTTACTTGATCTTCAACCATCCCCAAGGTCCCTCCTGGAAACTCTTCTATCTCTTCCCTATCACCCTCTTAGGCTCTTTTACTTATTCCAAAGGAAATTGATTTTTGTTGTTGGTGTTGATCTTTCTAGTTCAATTATTGGTGGATCTCTTTTTGGTGAATCCTTTGGTAGTGATGCCTTATATGGTGGTGCCTGAGTAGTTCTTTGCCTTTTTTGAGGTTTTAGCTGATAACTTGTGTTGGCATCATGCTCAGTATGATTTTGCTTCTTGTCTAGTAGTGGCACTGGGGGAAGCTTCTCTTTCTCACACTTTTCACTTATTGAAACTTTATTCTTAGGTTTCAACATATAAAATATATTATGAATTGAGTTCCTAACCAAGGTTGGATGGACCTTGATGTCATTTATGTCTATCTCATACTTTTTTTTATATGGTTTCTTTCTAGGGTATCCATACATTTTTCAAAGAGTGTGAGTCTCCAAGTTAATTTGTTCTACTTCAAGTGTGATTGGATATTCATCATATATGTAGTTGACAGGGTTCAAAAAGTATCATGTTATGAAAGCATAAGGTGACTTTAACCAAGCAGACAACTCCCTTGATGGGGCTATCCTAATACACATGAGAGAAAAGTGTTTCTTGATGGTAAATTTGGCTTCATATCCAACCTCTAAAGTTAAGTCCTTTGGAATGCGCCATTCATTCCCAAAGGATTCCTTCATTCCAACATAACATGACTTCATTTTAATATTATAAGTCAAGGTAATATAGCTAGGGTAGGTGAATGCCTTGTACCACTCCAATGGGGACTTATTTTTAGGTAGCTATACCCACTTTAATTCCATAGAGGTGTAATCAACTATACCAATTTCATAGAACACCAATAATAATAGGAATACACCCCTAGGGAAACTTATGGTTGTGAATCCAATGAGCCTTCTTTGCATCTGTTATAATTTTATTAGAAAAATACATCACCCAATTATACTTTAGGCCCTCAATGACTTGGTGAGCAACATATAAGTGGTCCATGTCCACCTCCTTCCATTGATCACTACCACCAAAGTTTGTCATGATAATGTGTGTGGCCACTTAGAGGGTGAGATCTTCTAGGTTATTTATATGCATAGTGCGGCCCTGTTTCTAATATTCCAACATCATGGCTATCCTTTCTATCTCTGTTGAGTCTTCTATATCAAACTCAAGGTCTAAAATAGATAACTATAATCTTTATACCTTGTTGAATCTTTTAGCCATGATTTTCATCTAACACCTAACAAAGTAGATATAATTTTCATGCACACATGAAAGTAGAAAATTTATCACCTCTTTAGGATTTCTAAAATAGGGAAGAGGTTAAAAGTTAAAATATCCTAGCAAAGTCCAAGTCATTGAAGATCTTTAAATTATAGACCAATTCACTCTTAGTGTTTTGGCTCTCAACTCAGTATTTATAATGTCACTCAACCTTATTTATAGGCTATCGGTGGTTTTAATTAAAGATATTACAAGTGGGCACATTAGATACCCAATTTTCCATATGCAACACTATTTTTGGGTATTTCATCTCCTTGATTAACAAGGTTGAAGGTAGGGGTAATTGAGATTTCTTCTTCATTTGTCATGCCATTCTTGCTCCTTCACCTTCCACACACTCATCTTTTTATTTAGATATTTCCTCCCTAATTAACACTATTTCCCCACCAACACTTAGTTCTTCTTCTTCTATAATGACTGGTAGTGGCTCACTTCATTGGGCCTTTTTCTTAGGTTGCTTCACCCTTGGTGGAGTCTAAAAGATGAGGCATGGCTGTCCAATGTTCCCAAATGAATACATTTTTACTATTGTGTCTCAGTTCTCTTGCTTCAATGCTCACTAATGGTGGATACCAACCTATGCATTATTTCATTCTAGCTAGATCTAGATATTTATTTAGGTAAGAATATATTTTTAGTGATCAATGAAAAACTAGAAATTGGTACTCTACACTTGAATGGAATTGCTTGAATTCATTTACTCACTCTTTAGCTTTATAAAATCATAATCATAGTAATGGTGAAATGTGAAATGAACCACTTTATACCTTTTTATAGGTTTGAGGGGTGATTAGCATTTAATATTCCCCTCCCTTCGACCATCATTTCATGTAATAAATGCGTTCAATGGTATTTCCATGATGTGATGTTGACACACTTTCCATTACCACTACCTCCTTATATTAATAGCATGTCTTATCTCATGTTTTTTTCAAAGTGTATGACAGTTGTAGGATAATTTAAATATTCATACTATGAGTATATTTTCACCAAAGGTGGAAATCATTATCTACCTAGGCAAGCTTATGGTTACATGCCACATCCTTCATAGCCTTTTTCCTTATACACATTTGCTTGCACACCTTTGCATCCATGCATATCCCAATATACCATATCCTACAACTTACATGTAACACCCCTTACCCAACACTAATTGTGCTTTATGGACCTCAAAGAGAACATAAGTACCAAGTTGTAAATATTTATATAATTACAAAAAAGGGTGCATAACTAAGGTAATACTTTATTGAAAATAATAAAAACTAAAATAATGGCATATGCCTTATTGGTAAAATCAAGAAGGATTTAGGCAAAAAAATATGGTTGTAACTGACTTCCAGTGTAATGACCAGGAAGAAATTGGCTATCCAATAATTTCAAGTGACATGCATTGGTAGGAAAAATACTTTGAAAAATAAAGGGACCATCCCAATGAACATGGAGCTTCTTAGAGTGGCATGTGAACTTGGAGTCATAGAGTAAGACTTTCATTCCTGGTGTAAAATTCTCATGTTTGAGGTGGCAATCAAGCCATGCCTTCTATTTGCATTTATCCACATCCTAAATCTAATGATCAAGAACATGAGCTTCATCTAATTGTAACAAGGCATCTATATGCACTTTCAATTATGGTTCATCATCTATTCATCCAGTTGTAAATATTTATATAATTACAAAAAGGGGTGCATAACTAAGGTAATGCTTTATTGAAAATAATAAAAACTAAAATAATGGCATATGCCTTATTGGTACAATGAAGAAAGATTTAGGCAAAAAAATATGGCTGCAACTAACTTCTATTGTAATGACTAGGAAGAAATTGGCTATCCAATAATTTCAAGTGACATGCATTGGTAGGAAAAATACTTTGAAAAATAAAGGGACCATCCCAATGAACATGGAGTTTCTTAGAGTGGCATACGAACTTGGAGTCATAGAGTAAGACTTTCATTCCTAGTGTAAAATTCTTATGTTTGAGGTGGTAATCAAGCCATGCCTTCTATTTGCATTTATCCACATCCTAAATCTAATGATCAAGAAAATGAGCTTCATCTAATTTTAACAAGGCATCTATATGCACTTTCAATTATTGTTCATCATCTATTCATTCTAGTCATACAATGCAAAGAGAGGGAACCAAGAAATTTAATAGAAGAACTACCTCAGTGTTAAACACAAGATTGAACAACATGATTTTGTTGAGGTGATTTTAAGTTTTTTAGCAGGCCTAAATAAATACAAACACCCTATCATCCTAGTTAGTATGCCCAATATTACATATCTTTATGAGTGTTATGCCCAAGATTTTGTTGAATGCCTCAGTAGTGCCATTAGCATGGGGATGGTATGGCATGGTCTTATGATGGGAAATCATAAATTCATCTAATAATACTCATATAGTCTCATTAAGGAAGTGCATACCATTGTCACTAGTAAAACTCAATGGAAAACCAAACCTTGTAATAATATTTTCCCATATAAAGTGTGATGTAGTTTCTATAATATAATCTCATGTTGGTGTAGCTTCAACATAGTAGGTGAGATAATTAGTTTCTATAATAATATATCATGAACCAATACATCATCCTGCTAGGTTAATGGGGCCAACAAAGTCAATGGCCCATTTTTCATATGGTTCTTGTGACATATTAAGATGAAATAAAATTACATCTAGGTGATTGGGTTTTCCCAAGAATTAGAAAATGTCACATTAAGATGAATACAAATTTTCATCTTATAGAAATGTAGGCTACCATAAATTGGATAACAAAACTTTGCATGTAGTATCCTCGCCAACATAATGCCTTATTAAAATACCTTCATGGACTTCATAGAGCACATCAGAGCACTCATGTTTTATGACACATTGCTAGAAGACTTAATCTCGACCAAGCTTATAAGGTCTCTTTCGATGAGATGAAAAGGAGAAAAAAAAATGACTATTTGCTTCTTAGCTTGTGTACTTAAATGATCTAGAGATATGTCAGTAGTTAAGAATCTTGTTATGTCTTCTAACTCCTTAAGAATGCTTGATACATGAAACAACTACATGTTAGGTAGGCCATCCTTGATGGTGAATTTTAGTTCATCAAAATCAATTTGTGAAAGATGGGCATGACCACAACTGGCCTTATGAATCTTTACCATGATGGAGAACTGGAAATCTTGGAATAACATAATCAAATGGAAAATGTGACTATGAAAAAGGAGTCACCAACATAAAAGGAATCACCAACAACTATTGTCTTAATTTTTATAGAGTATAGACCATAGAGAGTGCCTTACACTCTATGGTGGTAGAGTTCCTCTCGACTAGGGTAAGATTTCTAATTTTAAAGTAAATTGGGTGATCTAGATTACCCTCTCTCAAGTATCACACTAACTACCATACCAAAAGCATCGACATGGACATGGAATAGTTTAGTCCAATTAGGGAACTAGAGAATCAATGCAGCAATAATCTTGTCTTTTAAAGATACAAAGTCTTTTTGGCATGAGTGGGTCCAAATAAAATGGTCATTGTGTTTCAAGAGATCCTTTAGAGGAGCTGTAATCTTTGGATATCCCTGAATAAATTCTTAGTAATTTCCCATCATATCCAGTTTTGGTGCATCCTCCATGCCAATGTTTCATGATATGGTTTGAAGTGGTTCCAAATATAGGTGTTATGCATTTGGGATCATGTCACAAATAGTTCTATCACCATATTCTATAGGTATATCCAAATGATTTGCCAATGGGTTAAGTGGATTATATCCTTCACCTTCATCAACATAGAAGATAATTTTTTGCTTACCTTTTTGAATGTTCTCACATAATGCATGATTAATTACAAGTTCTAGTGTAAAAGAAGATTGTTCATTCAGATAATTGAAAGTGGTCAATCCTTATTCTAGTATACCATGTATATTTTATATATGGTCTTCAATGGGAATAGGGTCATTGATGACTGCTTGATGCATTACTTATAGTGTAAGGTGTAAATCCATCCTTGGAGATGAATAAGATAAAATTGAGACCATGTTATTCTTTGGTAAATGCCAAAAATGGGTACCTATATGGTGCTCCTCATGAACATACCATGATCTATCCCAAGTGAGTAAAGTTTCAAAGGAATGTATGAACCCACAAATATTCTAGTAAGAAATATTCATTTATCAACCAAATTGCCTCACATGCCTCTAGGTGAGGTTTTGGTGATCAGACACCACTATATCTTATAGTGCCTCATATATGGTTGTCATGATGAAATCAATGATGTAAGGTAGAATGTACTTGGTCCTAATGAATGATATGTTCATGATGAGTTTGACACCACCTCATCACTGTGCCATCAAGAATGTGAATAATTGATCACACATGATCAACATTAGAGTTATAGAAGGCTTTTAGTCACTAGATGAAGTCATAAACTTTCATTTTCCCATGGAAACATAGAGATTCATCTAGAATTTCAAATAATGTATCTAAAATTGGTCCTCACATGACTTGTCTAGTGATAATATGAACAAACCTATGGCACTTTTGAAACTTACACTGAGTGTATTCACGACTACCGATGGCACCATACACTCTTATAGTAAAGTCCTAGTTATCTTGTTCTTAATAATCATAGGCATTACTCATAGTATTAGAGAGGGACTATGTATCTATACATTAGAGTATGCCATCAAGGATAAGATCATGATGTTCACTGCCTAGAGCTATGATGTTGTATATGTGATTAATATCCTCATGAACTTTAACAAGTTCAATATATGGGGGCCCATATGCTTGGTATAACAGGATGACAACACATGGATCAATATTTTCAAAGGTGATATATCTCTTCTTGAAGCTTAAATTTGAGTTATTAGCATAGCACTAAGGATGACCCAATAGGGCTGGAAAGTCATCAACCTCAACCAATTCTAGAACTTCAAATTTAGATTTGAAAGGTACCTTGAGGATATCTATAATTGCATTTTTAAGAATGTTGATTGGTAAAACATGGATCTTATTAGCCATGAACAATACATGAGTTGATGTTTGTAAAGATTGGATAGCCATATTTCACCATGCATCCTTTTTTAGGACATTGACCTTAGCACCAGTGTTGACTAGAATGTCTTGGATCACCCATCTAACAATGGTAACATTCACCAATATTTATTTATCCTATTGTGAGTTTGGAGGAACTAGAATATCTTATCATCAAAAATGGTTTAATTGATGATATTAAGTTGGCCTTGAAATATGATGTTTAAGACAATTACTTAAATGTGGCATGATATCTTCATCCAATAGGCATTTACAAATCTCTTGGAAGTCATCTCGTGTTGCATCTTAATCTGTGTCCTACTATATATTAGCATGTTGGGTGGCATCATGGTACTTAAGAAATTTAATTTTTCCTTGTAATTACCTTACCAAAGTCATATTATCTTAGATCACTTCTTTTTGTTGTTGAACATCAGTATACCTAGTTACACAAAGATCTTTGTATTGTACCTTCTCGATGGGTGGATTGGAGGTAGACTGGGATTATCCACCACTTCGCTTTGTCGTGTTAACTTGTTGAGCCATTGGAGTGCTTCAATGTGGTCAAAAATGTGGTTTCTCAATGTGTATCATATTGACACCCTTTTCATTTCTTTCTTTTGTGATGGTTGTGTAAAAATCAAGACATTCCTCCAATAGGTGCTCCTTTTTACAAAAAACACATATTGGATGGACCAAATAATCTCAATGGTAGTGATCTACAAAACCACATTTATAACACATCTATGGTGGAAAATTTCTACCTCCTCATCCTCATCCTCAACCTCATCCATGATACCCACCATTCTCTTGATTGTTTGAAATATAAGCTTGATGCATACCACACATGTGTACCTTATGAATACCTCTGATGAGATGATAGTCATTAGTGTCATGGGTATATGCAATGCATATATTGAATTAGTTAGACACTTTAGACTGTGTGTCCTATTGTAATAAAGTACAAGAGTGAACATCATGCTCTTTATGGAAAATTTCTTAAGACTACTTTAGTATAATTTGGTTGTTCTTATAAGGAAAATTGTTTCTATTATGACCCTCAAACTTATAATTGGTACACTATAGGACACTAAAAGTGTCATGGGAATTGTTTGCAATAAAATTCTCTAATTTTGATGCCATTGAAGCTATTTGATCTTCCATAATGGGACTGATTCTAGTTTTGATGCTTCCAACAACTTTAGCATAGAGTGTAGCTTTTAAGGCCTTGCATAGGTTGGTAAAGGTTCTTTGAGATAATGTTCATCTAAAGGGGAGAAATAATCCTCCCACAAAACACTAAGCATGTTGAATTGCATTAACATGAAATGAAATATTAGACAAGAGTGTCTTGAATCATGCATCATACTCACACACACTTTCAGTTAGCTCTTTTTTATATCCTTTAGTGCGGTAATACTTTATTGCTCAAACTATGGAATATCAAACTCTTGGAACAATGTTGTCTTAAGATGGTCATAATCAACCAATAATTGTTGAGGATCATATTTCTTATGCCATTTGGGTGCTCTTTCTAGAAGTGTGGTTTCAAATTATGTTGATTTCTATTCAAAGGAGGTTATACCATGCACTCTCTTGATGAGTTCACACTTATGAAAATGCACTATGTTACTCTCCATATCTTAATGTTTCAATAAATGAAGCATCATTTAATAATATACAATAGGTGGTTGAGGTGATTTTAATGGAGAATGTTGAGAAATTCCAATTCCTCATGTTCCTATTGGGAATCCCACCACTTCCTCTTGCACTACCTCCTAGTCTACGAATTGATCCACCACCTAGTCTACCTCCTGTGCCTCCAATAGAAGTAAAAACAACTAAGAAATTGGGTGTTGTAGTAGGTATATTAACTATATTTAGGACAATAATTTTCCCAATATTTAGGATAGGTCTATTAGGCATACCATGTTGGGACATGATACTATCTTAAAAAGGAAAAGAAAGATTTAATACACTATGGTCTAAAACTTGCTCAACTAAAGGTTCTCTTATAGGGTCCGTTTTGAATCTACACTATTTGTATCCCATTTTTGTATGATTAATTCATCTAGTTGAAAATAGTTATCTCACATTAAGGTTAGGGAATTAGGTTGGTTAAATTTGGGTTCTTCAGTCTCCATTGCCTAGGTAGTTTCTCTTGTTTATACTGAAGTTGGCATTAGTTACAATCTAAAAGTTAGAGAGTCATCCTTATGCTCTTCCACTTCCCTATGGATCCTAAAATTAATTATTGAGTCCTCCTATCCCCTTACTATTTCACTTCCACATATAATCCTTTGTCGAGCTTCATCATATTTTGCTTTTACAACTCCAACTAACTAGTTACCCTTCTAAACCAACAATCCTTCACAAACACTCCTACTTTCTCCTCCCAACTATGCTACTCATGGAAAGATACATTTATCCCTCCATAGGAAAAACATCAATTTTGGAGTCAATAAATAGCATCTTCACTTGTAGTGGGAAATCCCTGATATACTAACCACATGGTTCTTGGAAAAACTAAAACTTTGCTTTTTATGGATAGGAATAAATGGGTATGACATACTCAAAGATATAACTATTCAACACCACTATCCAATAGATATTAAAATATCATGTCTATGATGCTCCCAAGTGTTCTAAGGCCCTCTAAATCTCTATCATCCAAGCTATCCTTCATCCAAATTTTCTTGACCAGTCTTGAGCATAACTCTTAAGACAAGTATACAAATGAATAGGGACTTCCATAAATAAAGTTTATATAAGGAACTATAGATATTTTTTTCAACCCACACATGCGTATAAAATCTTGGTTCAAGATATGGAACTACAAAGTTATCTTCAACACTTGTAAGTCATTGTTTAATATTTTTGGTAGATAACTATTGACCAAATTTGACTTTTAGTTCAAATTAGGGTACCCTTAGTAAAAAACTTAGCCTTTTAGGTATATAAGGGGGTATAATATATTTTCATGAGGTGTTTTATAGGTTAATTTATGTCAACTAAGGTTATATTAGTTTTTGTCAATTAGTTTCTAGGTCCATTTACCATTTTGAGTCATTTTAAAGGTAAAAAATGGTGTATTTAATGTTTCATATGGGTTTATTGGGAAATGTGTAAGTTTAAATAATTGATTTCATGACCCAAGTGTCCAAAAGGTCTCAAGTAACTGATAAAACTTAAATTTTTAGGTTCATTAGAAGAAAAGTTAGTTTTCTTAAATAAATGGAAGAGTTTGGCACTTGTACATCATCTTTTGGACGTGTGCCACTTGTAAAATGGTGAAAAGTGTCTCTTTATCTCCCCAAAGCTCATTAAATTCTTTAATTTATTTTTAATTTCTATTTTTGGCCCAAAACCATTTTTCTACATTTTTGCCATTCTTGGGAAATTGAAGTGACACTCAGGTTTTTACTTGGTACGGTCAACTTAAGGGGTTCCATGTCAAACACTTTTGGAAGTCGATAGTAAAATCAAGGAGATAAATTTTCATATCAAGAAGTTTTAGCTTGATAAACCATGATTTATGAACCATCCGTTTGAATTTTAGCTTCTAAAACTGCTTGCTAATTTGTGTACCCTATCAATTTTATCTTGGTTTGAACAACTCCATACAAACCAGTTGCTCATATTTTCTACAAAGGATGTTAGCCATGTATAATTACATATCCCATTATTTATTTAATTTTTAAATATTTTTTTATTGGAAAATCATCTCAAATTTGCATACTACACTCATTTGGGGTGATAGACCAGTTTTTCACCTTTTTTCAGTTTCTCATGTGTTGTAAATGATTCCAAGAGTTTGTGATGAGTCTATCCTCATGGTCAATGTGTTCATGAACTCATAAAATCTCAGTTTCATCTTCCATTTATTATATAATAGAGTTAAATATCATAATACCATTGCTCATACTCCCCTTCCTTGCCTACATACCAATCAATATTTACATAAAAGCATCCTATGCTGATGTCATGTAAGAATGAAGGTTTCAATAGTGTCTTAAAACTATGTAAGAGGTGAAGAGTGAATTTGAAAATATCAAAGAGAATCTGATGCAGGAGCATCACTCAAACATGTAAATAGGCTTAGGGAAACAACAAGTTGTTTGTAAAGGCCTAGAGGCCTTAAGAAGCATGTAATGCATTGTAAAGACCTTATGAGGTCTTAAATAGTTTGAATAGTCTCTATTAGGTGTTTTTAAAGTGTTCTAGGTGTCAAAAGGTCCCTAGGGGCAAGAGAATTCAAATCATAGAATTTCCCTCCAAAAACATTGATTTAAAAAAAAAAATCAAATTTTAAAAAGAGGCAAGTAAGTGCTAAACCTCACATAAGGGGTTCATGAAAGTAAAAACAACTTGTAAATGTGTTTATACCTTAGTAACAACATCTCATTACCTAATACCCACGTTGTAAGGGGGAGAAAAGCCTAATTTGTCAAGATAAAGAAACAAGTTGGCAAGTTGTTAAAAATTGAGAAATCAAAGGAGAAGATCATGGGCAGTGTTAAGACCATTCTAAACAAAGAGAGTTTGTTTCTATTGATGATGAGTTCGAATCAGTAGGTTTAGGAGGCCTAAATCTATATGATAGAGGCTTTAGGAGTCATTTAGAAGGATTGAATTAAGATTCAAGAACTATCAAGTTCATTGTTTGAAGTTCAGGTGTATTATAGACCTTTTTAGGTCCTTGTACATAGACGTGTGAATTGGAATGCATATGGTTTTGTAGTAGATATTTGAAATCAATAAAATAAAGGACAAAGCCACTGAATTGCCCATCTGGAGTGCCTGAGTGTGAATGGTATGTATTGATCTTTTAATGCATGTTCTTGGTGCAAATTTAAGTGTTTGAGCTAGAATAGCCTCATCGGATGATGTTAATGGGTGTTTGATTAGTTTGTGAATATTGATAAGGTTCATAGACATAAGAAAAAGGTGATTTGGAACTGTTTTAGTCCTTGTGATACTTAAGATTCAGATTTGATAATGTTTTCTTTGGTTGAAGCCTGCTAAAACAAGGTTCTATGCACTAGAGATCATGCAAAGGTTATAGTTGGGAACAAACCACAAATTATCAAACATTAGTTTCAAAAGAGAAAAGTTGAGGAATTTTATTATAGATCTTTAAAATTAAAATTTCAGGATTTTAGGGCAAATGTGTTCAAGTTATAAAATTATTTGTAAACAGCCTGCTTGCTGTCCTGAGAATTCAGTTTTGAGAAAATTGTGTAATATGAGAAAATGCATACATGATTAACCTTAGGTGCCTAGAGATAAAATTTTGAGAATAAAAAAAAATAACTTTTGAAGTTGGAATGATATTTTTAAAGCTTGTTATGCTCAAGATATGTAATTTTTCCTTTCCAGGCCTGTCTAGGACTGTGCAAAAGTTAGTTCATTTTGGAGAAAATGCTAAAAATGGAGTTCTAACCCTTGTAAGAAGCTGAAACTTGGTGAACATGATTGTTTTGTGAAACCATGGATTATTTAAGTGTTTTGGAAGTGTTGCCATCAGTACAATATGGATTTGTCTCATAAACCAAGAAGTTGAGCTTAAGGGCAAACAAGAAGAGGTCAAGTGGGTTGAAGGAAATGATATTTCCATTGATGGTGGAGACTTGAAACTTCGGGAGAAGCATAAGAAAAATAAAGGGTGTCTAAAATTGTGATTGATTTTTTTTAACACTTAGTGTATGTTTTCAGATTTGAAGATTTGCCTGTTTGGAAGGCTACAAGGCCTAGAAGCCATTTGATCCATTTTGATAGAGAAGTCAGTTTTTAGGGTATGATAACTTGTTCAATTGTATGGTTTGGTATTGTTAAGGTTGTTTTAGAGTTATAAAAGCATGGAGAATAGGTATTTAGTGTTTGATGCCTCATATGGCTGAAGAAGACAAGTTGCCTTGTGTTGATTGGTGCATGCTTGAAGAGATGGTAAGAGAGAAATAAGGTGTTGATGTTTTTATTGATTTGAATGAATTATAATCAGTATTGATAGAAAAGTAGATATTTTATTAACCCATCATGAAGTGTGATTGGCCATAGAACATCGGAAAAAACTTATAAAAGATATTGATCAAGCAGAGAACAAGTGAGGCCTCTGCATCAAATTGGTATCAGAGCAGTCTTGGGACAGTGCATCAAATTGGTATCAGAGCTAGTAAGCTCCTAGAAAAAGGAAAATTTTGTACTCTTCTAATCAGTTTTTACAGAGATAATGTACTTTGTGAAGTTGCAAATAGAAGAAGAAGAAAAAAAAAGTTTGCAGTGATTGAAGCAAGTGAAGAAGGTAATAAGAAAGTTATTGATAAGTTTTTTTCAAGCTCTTTAAAGACTAATTATTGTTGCAGTGAAAAAGTTGTAGGTTCAAGGCAATCAAGCCATTGAGGCTTAAGAGGAGAAGAAGCCAAGGAAGGCTTAGTGAAGAGCCAAGAGAAGCTCTAGAAGAAGAGCATAGTGAATTGCTCAAGAAGAAGAAGAAGATCCAAGAAGAAGCTTGGATAGTTTGCCAAAAGACTAAGGTGAAATAGACTTAGGTGAGGTAAAGGATGGAGTTTGAAGAATTGAGAAGAGTGATAGAGGGACTGCCTAGAAGAAACATGAACCAGATAAAGAGAGAGAAACAAGAAAGAGAAAAAAGAAAGAGACAAAGAGAGGAAGAGTACCAAAGAGAAGTGAATGAGATAAAAGCAAGGATAGCCATGATAGAAATCATGGTAGAAAATATGCAAAACCCATGGCAAGGATGGGTAATGAAGAAGAAAAGAGTAAGATGGCCAGTTAGATTAGTGATGGAAAGAAGAAGAAGAAGAATGCTAAGAGTTGCCTTAAGGAGAGAGATGAAGTATAAAAAAAAGATAAGCTCAAGAATGAAGAGCTTAGAGAAAAGTTTCAGTTTGAAGAGGAATTTTAGTATAAAGAGGATCAATACTTGGTAGATGAGATGGATCTCATCATTGAAGAAATAGACCAACAGCAAGTAATCACTCAAAAGATCAAGTGGCCAAATGTTTTTGTATCTGACATTTCATTTGATGTTTTGTTTATAGGAAAGCAAGTTGAGGAGGAAGGAGAAACATATGATCCAATGAAGATGCTCATGGATCAAGGAGGTGAAACACCTCATGAGAGAGTGCTTAGACAAGAAGAAGAGGCTTGTTGTAATGCCTCAAGTGATGAAGACATGAAGAAGGATCAGTTAGAACTCCAACATAAAGAATTGATCAAGCAGGAAGAAGAAGTCCTTACTGAAGAGAACAAAAAGAATGAAGAGCTGCATTTTGATGAAGAACAAAGGTATAATGATCAAAATTCAGAATTGGAAAAGATTGAAGATGACAATTTTTAGTTGCATAATGTTGATATAGTTGATTTTGATCAAAATGTACTAATCACTAAGGAGGAAGATCTCTTAAAAGAAATATGGCAGTTTGAGCAAGAATTTGTAGGTGAAGGAGAGTTGCTTGATAAGAAACAAGAATGGGTATTTGTATACCAAGGGGTAGAACAGCTGCAAGAAGAAGATGGAGAGAAGGTTAAATGCTTAGCCTTGACAATTGAAGAAGATATCTGTTGGGGATCAACCAACAATGGATTACACTTGTGAAAGCAATAAACGTGGAAATAAATCAGATAGATAAGCAACTAGAATGATAAATAGCACAGAACAAGATATACAAGAAAACACCCTGAAAACTTGTATTAAAACTCTTTACAATAGGAATACAATTGAAAAAACTTCGTTCTTCCACACCTCTCTCAGATGCACACAAGATCTCTCACTAGATCTCTATTCCTCAAGAGCTCTCTCTCAAGTACACTCAAATCCAACAACCTGGATTGATGCAACTCAGTACTGTCCTTCAAACATTCACAATGTTCTACTCTTACAGTTCAACTCTCATACTAAGCTAAGAAGATCTTTCCTACATATAGAAATAGGAAACTTGAGCATGCTCTTACAACAAATAGTTGAGCCACTTCAACAAGGGCTCTAAAAATAATATTGCTAATAATAGAGACGCGAGCTTGAGTCTACAACTCAAACTCATCATGCAAACACTCGCTTATGTCCTCGGAAATCGCTTTCTGGACACACAGGTAACCGACGTCAGTTCCTGCCTGTTCGCCTGTGACCGTCGCCAGCCGACCCTACTGTCGACGTCAGCGCCTCTGTAACTGCAACTAACTGACGTCGGTCACTCCTGGCCGACGCCAGCGTCTGTGTAGACCCGAACCTATTTTGTATGCTCCTTGGTGAAGCTTTTAGCTCCACACCCTAACAATCTCCCACTTGGAGATAAACCAGCTGCACCAGTACTTGTACAGCAACATCTTCTAGCTCCTCCATCTTCAACTCAATCATGAAGACCAACAGAAGTTGAATGAAGATTCAACTTCTCCTTAGTAACTGGATTTGTTAGCATATCAGCAGGATTCTTGTCTGTATGGATCTTCTCCAGCTTCAACTCACCATCTTCCAATACCTACCGTATGAAGTGGTACCTTAGTTGTATGTGCTTGGTTCTTGAGTGAAAAGCTGAGTTCTTAGCCAAATGGATTGCACTCTGACTATCACTATACAATCTGCAACTCCCATGCTCCCTTCCAAGCTCTTCCATGAACCGTGTCATCCATATCATCTCCTTGCTAGCTTCTGTAGCTGCAATATACTCTGCTTCTGTAGTTGACAAGGCTACAACCTTCTACAACTTAGATATCCAACTAACTGCCGTTCCACCTATAGTAAAAACATAACCTGTGGTGCTCCTCCTGCCATCCAAATCACCTGCCATATCTGAATCTACATAACCATGTAGAGAAGTATCTGAACCTCCATAGCACAAATGTCTACTGCTGGTTCCTCTCAGATATCTAAGGATCCATTGAACTGCTTTCCAATGTTCCTTTCCTGGATTGGCCATATACTTGCTTACTACTCCCATTGCTTGGGCAATATCTGGTCTAGTACATACCATTGCATACATCAAACTTCCTACCACAGAAGAATATGGAACCTTACTCATGTACTCTACCTCATCATGTGAATTAGGACATTGTTCTTTACTCAACTTAAAATGTCCAGCCAAAGGTGTGCTTACCGGTTTAACATCCTGCATATTGAACCGTTTCAACACCTTGTCCACATAATCCTCTTGAGACAATATCAACCTGTGATTTTTCCTGTCCCTCTTAATGCTCATGCCAAGGATTTTCTTTGCTGCTCCCAAATCCTTCATAGCAAACGTTTGAGCTAATTTCACCTTAAGCTCAGAGATATCCTGCATGTGAGATCCTGCAACCAGCATATCATCTACATACAACAATAGAATAATATATCTACCGTTATCAAATCTCTTAAAATATACACAATGGTCAGATTGACATCTACTATAGCCATGCTCAGTCATAAACCTGTCAAATTTCAAATACCATTGCCTAGGAGCTTGCTTGAGGCCATACAAGCTTTTCTTCAACCTGCACACTAACTTCTCCTTACCCTTGACCTCAAAACCTTCTGGCTGTTCCATGTATATTTCCTCATCCAAGTCTCCATGAAGAAACGTTGTCTTAACATCTAGCTGCTCAAGATGCAAATTCTCAAAAGCAACCAAAGACAATACAACCCTTATAGAAGTCATCTTAACAACAGGAGAAAAAATCTCACCAAAGTCAATACCTGGCTTTTGTGCAAATCCTTTCACTACCAATCTGGCCTTATATCTCATCTGTCCATCCTCACCTTCTTTCAACCTGTAGGTCCATCTGTTCTTCAGTGTTCTCTTACCAGCTGGCAATTCAACCAAATCCCATGTTTGGTTCTCTCTTAAGGACTCCATCTCCTCAACCATGCCACGCTCCCACTTACTCCTGGACTCCACCTGTAATGCTTCTTCAAAACTCTCTGGTTCTCCACCATCGGTTAGCAATAAATAATATAAGGAAGGAGAATATCTAATTGGAGGCTTACTTACCCTTTCAGACCTCCTGATGGGTGTCTTGGACTCGTTCTCAACATGCTGTCCACCCAAATTTTCTGACAGTGACCGACCTCGGCCACCTGTAGACCTGTTACTAGCCGACCCCGGATCTTCCTAGCCGACGCCGGTGCCTGGTCTGCCGACGTCGGTCTCTGTATGACCGACATCGGTTTTTGTACTGCCGACGCCGGTTCTTAACCTGCCGACGTCGGTCTCTGTGTTTTCCTGTAAGTGATTATTTCTTTTTCCCGCGAGCTCATTTTGGACCATAACTTCGTCCAATTCACCATTGCTCTACCCAGATTGATCTAGCTTCCTCATCTGATCACTGTACATCACTCTTTCATTGAAAACAACATCACGACTCCTAATTACTTTGTTAGTTCCTAGATTCCAAAATATGAAACCAAAATCATCTGAGCCATAGCCAATAAACGTGCACCTCATAGACTTAGCATCAAGCTTCTTTCTATTTTCCTTATCTATGTGCACAAAGGCTTCACAACCAAAAACTTTGAGATATGAGAGATCTACCTTTTTACTTGTCCATGCCTCTTCTGGAATTCCACCATCCAGAGCTGTAGAGGGTCCTCTGTTGATCAGGTACACTGCGGTGTCAACTGCTTCTGCCCAAAACTCTAAGGGCAACCCTGCATGCAATCTCATACATCTTGCATGCTCGATAATAGTTCTGTTCATCCTTTCAGCAATACCATTCTGCTGAGGTGTCCTTGGAACCGTCCTTTGCCTTCGGATTCTGTGAGTGTAACAATACCAGTTAAACTTAAGACTGCAGAACTCACCGCCATTATCAGATCTCAAGCACTTTAATCTTCTGCCTGTTTCATTCTCAACCATGGCTTTCCAAATCTTAAAAGTCTCAAAAACATCAGATTTCTTTTTAATACAGTAGATCCATACCTTTCTTGTGGCGTCATCTATGAATGTAACATAGTACCGTGATCCGCCAATAGAGGCTACCTGAGCCGGTCCCCACACGTCTGTGTGAACAAGCTACAACTTCTGCCTTTTCTTAGTAGACCCAGTCTTGAGAAAACTAACCCTTTTCTATTTTCCAAATACACAATGCTCACAAAATTCTAGATCCATACTTTTCAAATCTGAAAGCATACCTTTAGACTTAAGAATTGACATCCCCTTCTCACTCATGTGGCCAAGCCTTGAGTGCCACAATTTAGCATCCACATCTGAAGTAGATAAAACGGAAGGAGATTTGTTAGTAACACAATTACACAAATAGAGAGTACCTTCTCTCTTACCTCTGGCCATAACAAGTGCACTCTTGGTCACCTTCCAAGAATTTGCTGTGAGAGTTACTGTACAACCCTCATCACCTAGCTTACCTGCAGAAATCAAATTTCTCTTCAAACTAGGAACATGCATCACATCTCTCAACACCCATGTGTTGCCATTCTACATCTTTAGCTGCACTTTACCTTTGCCAATAATCTTACAAGGCTCATCATCCCCTAAGTACACTATTCCAAAGTCTCCATGGATATAGTCACTGAAATATTCTCTGTTAGGGGTAGCATGGAAAGATGCACCAGAATCTAATACCCAAGATTTTATATTATTATGCAAAGAGAAAATAAGAGCATCCTGTGCAATACCTGCAACCTTTGTCTCTTCCTTTTCTTCGTGCTGATTTTCCTCCTTAGGCTTTGACCAGCAATCTCTGCTTATGTGCCCCAACTTTCCACAGTTCCAGCATTGTGGCCTTCTGCCATTCCTGGATTTGGATCTGCCTCTTCCCTTAGACTTAGATCTTGATCTCCTCTTGCTCTTTTCTTTTTGCCTTCCCCTGCTCTCGAGATTTAAAGCATTCCCAGATGTCTCTTATGTGCTTTTCCTACGAATTTCCTCATTCAAGATAACACTAACCACATCCTCTACTTTTAAAATATTCGAAGCAGAAGCAGTATTAGAAACTGCCATTACCAAGCCATGCCAGCTTTCAGGCAAAGAACATAATATTAAAAGAGCTTTTATTTCATCTTCAAATACAATATTGACTGAACTTAATTGGTTAACAATACCATGGAAATCATTCAGGTGATTAGAAACAGATCCACCTTCTTGCATATGCAAATTAAATAACTGCTTCATTAAATATACCTTATTTGAAGCTGAGGGTTTTTCATACAAATTTGCTAACGTAGTCGTTAACTCTACCATAGTTTTTGCCTGTGACAAATTAGATATCACAGTGGAGGCCAGACTCAGTCTTATAGACCCAAGAGCCTTTCTGTCAAGAACTTCCCATTCTTCATCCTCCATGTCCTTGGGCTTCTTTGCTATCCCACCTAACGGTAAGTAAAGATCCTTCTGATACAGATAGTCCTCTATCTGCATTCTCCAATGTTGATAGTTCTTGCCATTAAACTTTTCCATTCTCAGCTTACTTTCTTCGGCCATTGCTTCTCCCACTCAAACAGAAATCCCTGCAGAAACCCCTGTGAGCAACTTGTAATCCAAACACACTACACAGATCTGAACCACCTGTTAGTGAACCTGAGCTCTAATACCACTTGTTGGGGATCAACCAACAATGGATTACACTTGTGAAAGCAATAAACGTGGAAATAAATCAGATAGATAAGCAACTAGAATGATAAATAGCACAGAACAAGATATACAAGAAAACACCCTGAAAACTTGTATTAAAACTCTTTACAATAGGAATACAATTGAAGAAACTTCGTTCTTCCACACCTCTCTCAGATGCACACAAGATCTCTCACTAGATCTCTATTCCTCAAGAGCTCTCTCTCAAGTACACTCAAATCCAACAACCTGGATTGATGCAACTCAGTACTGTCCTTCAAACATTCACAATGTTCTACTCTTACAGTTCAACTCTCATACTAAGCTAAGAAGATCTTTCCTACATATAGAAATAGGAAACTTGAGCATGTTCTTACAACAAACAGTTAAGCCACTTCAACAAGGGCTCTAAAAATAATATTGCTAATAATAGAGACGCGAGCTTGAGTCTACAACTCAAACTCATCATGCAAACACTCGCATCTGTCCTCGGAAATCGCTTTCTGGACACACAGGTAACCGACGTCAGTTCCTACCTGTTCGCCTGTGACCGTCGCCGGCCGACCCTACTACCGACGTCGGCGCCTCTGCAACTGCAACTAACCGACGTCGGTCGCTCCTGACCGACGCTGGCATCTCTGTAGACCCGAACCTATTTTGTATGCTCCTTGGTGAAGCTTTTAGCTCCACACCCTAACAATCTCCCACTTGGAGATAAACCAGCTGCACCAGTACCTGTACAGCAACATCTTCTAGCTCCTCCATCTTCAAATCAATCATGAAGACCAACAGAAGTTGAATGAAGATTCAAATTCTCCTTAGTAACTGGGTTTGTTAGTATATCAGCAGGATTCTTGTCTGTATGGATCTTCTCCAGCTTCAACTCACCATCTTCCAATACCTGTCGTATGAAGTGGTACCTTAGCCGTATGCGCTTGGTTCTTGAGTGAAAAGCTGAGTTCTTAGCCAAATGGATTGCACTCTGACTGTCACTATACAATCTGCAACTCCCATGCTCCCTTCCAAGCTCTTCCATGAACCGTGTCATCCATATCATCTCCTTGCTAGCTTCTGTAGCTGCAATATACTCTGCTTCTGTAGTTGACAAGGCTACAACCTTCTACAACTTAGATATCCAACTAACTGCCATTCCACCTACAGTAAAAACATAACCTGTGGTGCTCCTCCTGCCATCCAAATCACCTGCCATATCTGAATCTACATAACCATGTAGAGAAGTATCTGAACCTCCATAGCACAAATGTCTACTGCTGGTTCCTCTCAGATATCTAAGGATCCATTGAATTACTTTCCAATGTTCCTTTCCTGGATTGGCCATATACTTGCTTACTACTCCCACTGCTTGGGCAATATCTGGTCTAATACATACCATTGCATACATCAAACTTCCTACCGCAGAAGAATATGGAACCTTACTCATGTACTCTACCTCATCATGTGAATTAGGACATTGTTCTTTACTCAACTTAAAATGTCCAGCCAAAGGTGTGCTTACCGGTTTAACATCCTGCATATTGAACCGTTTCAACACCTTGTCCACATAATCCTCTTGAGACAATATCAACCTGTGATTTTTCCTGTCCCTCTTAATGCTCATGCCAAGGATTTTCTTTGCTGCTCCCAAATCCTTCATAGCAAACGTTTGAGCTAATTTCACCTTAAGCTCAGAGATATCCTGCATGTGAGATCCTGCAACCAGCATATCATCTACATACAACAATAGAATAATATATCTACCTTATCAAATCTCTTAAAATATACACAATGGTCAGATTGACATCTACTGTAGCCATGCTCAGTCATAAACCTGTCAAATTTCAAATACCATTGCCTAAGAGCTTGCTTGAGGCCATACAAGCTTTTCTTCAACCTGCACACTAACTTCTCCTTACCCTTGACCTCAAAACCTTCTGGCTGTTCCATGTATATTTCCTCATCCAAGTCTCCATGAAGAAACGTTGTCTTAACATCTAGCTACTCAAGATGCAAATCCTCAAAAGCAACCAAAGACAATACAACCCTTATAGAAGTCATCTTAACAACAGGAGAAAAAATCTCACCAAAGTCAATACCTGGCTTTTGTGCAAATCCTTTCACTACCAATCTGGCCTTATATCTCATCTGTCCATCCTCACCTTCTTTCAACCTATAGGTCCATCTGTTCTTCAGTGTTCTCTTACCAGCTGGCAATTCAACCAAATCCCATGTTTGGTTCTCTCTTAAGGACTCCATCTCCTCAACCATGCCACGCTCCCACTTACTCCTGGACTCCATCTGTAATGCTTCTTCAAAACTCTCTGGTTCTCCACCATCTGTTAGCAATAAATAATATAAGGACGGAGAATATCTAATTGGAGGCTTACTTACCCTTTCAGACCTCCTGATGGGTGTCTTGGACTCGTTCTCAACATGCTGTCCACCCAAATTTTTTGACAGTGACCGACCCCGGCCACCTGTAGACCTGTTACTAGCCGACGCCGGTTCTTCCTAGCCGACGCTGGTGCCTGGTCTGCCGACGTCGGTCTCTGTATGACCGACATCGGTTTCTGTACTGCCGATGCTGGTTCTTAACCTGCCGACGTCGGTCTCTGTGTTTTCCTGTAAGTGATTATTTCTTTTTCCCGCGAGCTCATTTTGGACCATAACTTCGTCTAATTCACCATTGCTCTGCCCAGATTGATCTAGCTTCCTCATCTGATCACTGTACATCACTCTTTCATTGAAAACAACATCACGGCTCCTAATTACTTTGTTAGTTCCTAGATTCCAAAATATGAAACCAAAATCATCTGAGCCATAGCCAATAAACGTGCACCTCATAGACTTAGCATCAAGCTTCTTTCTATTTTCCTTATCTATGTGCACAAAGGCTTCACAACCAAAAACTTTGAGATATGAGAGATCTACCTTTTTACATGTCCATGCCTCTTCTGGAATTCCACCATCCAGAGCTGTAGAGGGTCCTCTGTTGATCAGGTACACTGCGGTGTCAACTGCTTCTGCCCAAAACTCTAAGGGCAACCCTGCATGCAATCTCATACATCTTGCACGCTCCATAATAGTTCTGTTCATCCTTTCAGCAATACCATTCTGTTGAGGTGTCCTTGGAACCGTCCTTTGCCTTCAGATTCTGTGAGTGTAACAATACCAGTTAAACTTAAGACTGCAGAACTCACCGCCATTATCAGATCTCAAGCACTTTAATCTTCTGCCTGTTTCATTCTCAACCATGGCTTTCCAAATCTTAAAAGTCTCAAAAACATCAGATTTCTTTTTAATACAGTAGATCCATACCTTTCTTGTGGCGTCATCTATGAATGTAACATAGTACCGTGATCCGCCAATAGAGGCTACCTGAGCCGGTCCCCACACGTCTGTGTGAACAAGCTGCAACTTCTGCCTTTTCTTAGTAGACCCAGTCTTGAGAAAACTAACCCTTTTCTGTTTTCCAAATACACAATGCTCACAAAATTCTAGATCCATACTTTTCAAATCTGAAAGCATACCTTTAGACTTAAGAATTGACATCCCCTTCTCACTCATGTGGCCAAGCCTTGAGTGCCACAATTTAGCATCCACATCTGAAGTAGATAAAACGGAAGGAGATTTGTTAGTAACACAATTACACAAATAGAGAGTACCTTCTCTCTTACCTCTGGCCATAACAAGTGCACTCTTGGTCACCTTCCAAGAATCTGCTGTGAGAGTTACTGTACAACCCTCATCACCTAGCTTACCTGCAGAAATCAAATTTCTCTTCAAACTAGGAACATGCATCACATCTCTCAACACCCATGTGTTGCCATTCTGCATCTTTAGCTGCACTTTACCTTTGCCAATAATCTTACAAGGCTCATCATCCCCTAAGTACACTATTCCAAAGTCTCCATGGATATAGTCACTGAAATATTCTCTGTTAGGGGTAGCATGGAAAGATGCACCAGAATCTAATACCCAAGATTCTATATTATTATGCAAAGAGAAAATAAGAGCATCCTGTGCAATACCTGCAACCTTTGTCTCTTCCTTTCCTTCGTGCTGATTTTCCTCCTTAGGCTTTGACCAGCAATCTCTGCTCATGTGCCCCAACTTTCCACAGTTCCAGCATTGTGGCCTTCTGCCATTCCTGGATTTGGATCTGCCTCTTCCCTTAGACTTAGATCTTGATCTCCTCTTGCTCTTTTCTTTTTGCCTTCCCCTGCTCTCGAGATTTAAAGCGTTCCCAGATGTCTCTTCTGTGCTTTTCCTGCAAATTTCCTCATTCAAGATAACACTAACCACATCCTCTACTTTTAAAATATTCGAAACAGAAGCAGTATTAGAAACTGCCATTACCAAGCCATGCCAGCTTTCAGGCAAAGAACATAATATTAAAAGATCTTTTATTTCATCTTCAAATACAATATTGACTGAACTTAATTGGTTAACAATACCATGGAAATCATTCAGGTGATTAGAAACAGATCCACCTTCTTGCATATGCAAATTAAATAACTGCTTCATTAAATATACCTTATTTGAAGCTGAGGGTTTTTCATACAAATTTGCTAACGTAGTCGTTAACTCTACCATAGTTTTTGCCTGTGACAAATTAGATATCACAGTGGAGGCCAGACTCAGTCTTATAGACCCAAGAGCCTTTCTGTCAAGAACTTCCCATTCTTCATCCTCCATGTCCTTGGGCTTCTTTGCTATCCCACCTAACGGTAAGTAAAGATCCTTCTGATACAGATAGTCCTCTATCTGCATTCTCCAATGTTGATAGTTCTTGCCATTAAACTTTTCCATTCTCAGCTTACTTTCTTCTGCCATTGCTTCTCCCACTCAAACAGAAATCCCTGCAGAAACCCCTGTGAGCAACTTGTAATCCAAACACACTACACAGATCTGAACCACCTGTTAGTGAACCTGAGCTCTAATACCACTTGTTGGGGATCAACCAACAATGGATTACACTTGTGAAATCAATAAACGCGAAAATAAATCAGATAGATAAGCAACTAGAATGATAAATAGCACATAACAAGATATACAAGAAAACACCCTGAAAACTTGTATTAAAACTCTTTACAATAGGAATACAATTGAAGAAACTTCGTTCTTCCACACCTCTCTCAGATGCACACAAGATCTCTCACTAGATCTCTATTCCTCAAGAGCTCTCTCTCAAGTACACTCAAATCCAACAACCTGGATTGATGCAACTCAGTACTGTCCTTCAAACATTCACAATGTTCTACTCTTACAGTTCAACTCTCATACTAAGCTAAGAAGATCTTTCCTACATATAGAAATAGGAAACTTGAGCATGCTCTTACAACAAATAGTTAAGCCACTTCAATAAGGGCTCTAAAAATAATATTGCTAATAATAGAGACGCGAGCTTGAGTCTACAACTCAAACTCATCATGCAAACACTCGCATCTGTCCTCGGAAATCGCTTTCTGGACACACAGGTAACTGACGTCGGTTCCTGCCTGTTTGCCTGTGATCGTCGCCGGCCGACCCTACTGTCGACGTTGACGCCTTTGCAACTGCAACTGACCGACGTCGGTCGCTCCTGACCGACGCCGGTGTCTGTGTAGACCCGAACCTGTTTTGTATGCTCCTTGGTGAAGCTTTTAGCTCCACACCCTAACAATATCTTGAAGGAGATAGAAAACCTTGATGGAGAGTTTCTAGTTGAACAACCAAACAAGTTTTTTGTCTATCAAAATAAAGAGCAGTTGTTGGAAGAGTTGGCAGTCTTAGAATATACCATTAACCATGAAGAGAAGAACAAAACTTGTCCTATAACAATATTTGAGGAGGTAGAACATTGTTGTGAAGAAGAAATGAAGACAAAGGATCAAGAAGTCATACTTGAACAAGAAGTATGGGTTCAAAAATTTGGAGAGACCCAAGGGTCTCAAATTTTTGCTTCTAATTTTATTTTGAATGGTGATTGTACAGGTTTGCTTGATAAGGATGTCAAGTACTTGGAGAAGAGAGCTCTTCTAAGATCTCAAGAAGAGAGAATGGAAGTTGATATCCTCATTCAAGAGGATGAATATGTAAATAAGAAGGCTGCAAAGAGGATGAAGAGACAACAAGATATACTTTGGAAGGAAAAGACAACAAGCAAAAAAAGACACAAGTGTGGTAGTCAAGAACATGCACATTTGTATGAAAAATTGAATGAAGACGACATTTGTTTTGTAAAATTTTTACCTTTGTAAATGGGCAAACAAATGAAATTCATGAATAGGAGCTCATGAAACTTTTTAAGCCCAGGAATCTGATGCAGGAGCATCACTCAAACATGTAAATAGGCTTAGGGAAACAACAAGTTGTTTGTAAAGGCCTAGAGGCCTTAAGAAGCATGTAATGCATTGTAAAGACCTTATGAGGTCTTAAATAGTTTGAATAGTCTCTATTAGGTGTTTTGAAAGTTTTCTAGGTGTCAAAAGGTCCCTAGGGGCAAGAGAATTCAAATCATAGAATTTCCCTCCAAAAACATTGATTTAAAAAAAAAATCAAATTCTAAAAAGAGGCAAGTAAGTGCTAAACCTCACATAAGGGGTTCATGAAAGTAAAAAAAACTTGTAAATGTGTTTCTACCTTAGTAACAACATCTCATTACCTAATCCCCACGTTGGAATGGGGAGAAAAGCCTAATTTGTCAAGATAAAGAAACAAGTTGGCAAGTTGTTAAAAATTGAGAAATCAAAGGAGAAGATCATGGGCAGTTTTAAGACCATTCTAAACAAAGAGAGTTTGTTTCTATTGATAAGGAGTTCGAATCAGTAGGTTTAGGAGGCCTAAATCTATATGATAGAGGCTTTAGGAGTCATTTAGAAGGATTGAAGTAAGATTCAAGAACTATCAAGTTCATTGTTTGAAGTTCAGGTGTATTATAGACCTTTTTAGGTCCTTGTACATAGAGGTGTGAATTGGAATGCATATGGTTTTGTAGTAGATATTTTAAATCAATAAAATAAAAGACAAAGCCACTGAATTGCCCATCTGGAGTGCCTGAGTGTGAATGGTATGTATTGATCTTTTAATGCATGTTCTTGGTGCAAATTTAAGTGTACAATAGCCTCATGGGATGATGTTAATGGGTGTTTGATTAGTTTGTGAATATTGATAAGGTTCATAGACATAAGGAAAATGTGATTTGGAACTGTTTTAGTCCTTGTGATACTTAAGATTCAGATTTGATAATGTTTTCTTTGGTTGAAGCCTGCTAAAACAAGGTTCTATGCACTAGAGATCATGCAAAGGTTATAGTTGGGAACAAACCACAAATTATCAAGCATTAGATTCAAAAGAGAAAAGTTGAGGAGTGTTATTATAGAGCTGTAAAATTAAAATTTTAGGATTTAAGGGCAAATGTGTTCAAGTTATAAAATTATTTGTAAACAGCCTGCTTGCTGTCCTGAGAATTCAGTTTTGAGAAAATTGTGTAATATGAGAAAATCCATACATGATTAACCTTAGGTGCCTAAAGATAAAAGTTTGAGAATAAAAAAACAGAACTTTTGAAGTTGTAATGATGTTTTTAAATCCTGTTATGATCAAGATATGTAATTTTTCCTTTCCATGCCTGTCTAGGACTGTGCAAAAGTTAGTTCATTTTGGAGAAAATGCTAAAAATGGAGTTCTAACCCTTGTAAGAATCTGAAACTTGGTGAACATGATTGTTTTGTGAAACCATGGATTATTTAGGTGTTTTGGAAGTGGTACCATCAGTACAGTACGGATTTGTCTCATAAACCAAGAAGTTGAGCTTAAGGGCAAACAAGAAGAGGTCAAGTGGGTTGAAGGAAATGATATTTCCATTGATGGTGGAGACTTGAAACTTCGGGAGAAGCATAAGAAAAATAAAGGGTGTCTAAAATTGTGATTGATTTTTTTTAACACTCAGTGTATGTTTTCAGATTTGAAGATTTGCCTGTTTGGAAGGCTACAAGGCCTAGAAGCCATTTGATCCATTTTGATAGAGAAGTCAGTTTTTAGGGTATGATAACTTGCTCAATTGTATGGTTTGGTATTGTTAAGGTTGTTTTAGAGTTATAGAATCATGGAGAATAGGTATTTAGTGTTTGATGCCTCATATGGTTGAAGAAGACAAGTTGCCTTGTGTTGATTGGTGCATGCTTGAAGAGATGGTAAGAGAGAAATAAGGTGTTGATGTTTTTCTTGATTTGAATGAATTCTAATAAGTATTGATATAAAATTAGATAGTTTATTAACCCCTCATGAAGTGTGATTGGCCATAGAACATCAGAAAAAACTTATAAAAGATCTTGATCAAGCAGAGAACAAGTGAGGCCTCTGCATCAAATTGGTATCAGAGCAGTCTTGGGACAGTGCATCAGAATCTTATGATCCTTGAGGGTTATAAGCATGCTTACTACCCAAAACTCAAACTTTTTGCCTCTAAAGGAGTTAGTCACCTATAGGGGGATTAGCAAAGGGGTGAAAGTGCTTGTTCTGAGGAAATAGAACATGGTAAAAACATTTTTGATCTATTATTACATTTTTAAGGTTATATCAGACCCAATTTAAGGGTTAGTTTGATTAAAAAGATGGAAAGTCACTTCCAAAAGAATGACTATGGTACTCATGGATTTGGTGTCTAAAGTTGCAAAATAGTGATCAGGGAGGTTTTTGTGACTAACATATGACAAAGGTACAAGGACTTTTGAAACATATAAGTGGTTCATTCTTGTATCCCCATAAAAATATAATATCTTTTCTAAGGTTTTATAATGAAAATATTAGTGAAGAATAGTATTTGAGAGGCCCAAAGTTGTTCATAAAACCACTAAAGCCAAATAGTGGTATCTATAGGTTTTTGACTTTGAATAGCTTTTGATACCCTAGGGGAAAAATGGAACATATCTTCACGTTTAAAATGGCCCAATGGATGGATGATATATATATGAAAATGGAAACCATTATAATTATTAATAGGTAGTGTTTCAAGTCCCATATGTGCACCTTATCTGTAAAGGTGGCCTAAATGTGCAGCTACAACAAAAAAGTAGATATGGAGCTAGTTTTATGTGCTTATATGATGCTTTAGCACATTCAAGGTGAGTTCAAGGTAGATTAAAGTAAAAAAAGGAGTTGATAATTTTTAATGAGGATTGAACTCAAAATTTCAAGGCTTAGAATATGTGGATGATACCTATAAGTAGGGTCTACAGGGGTGTCCTCATCAAAGTCAAGGTAGGAGCCAATTTGAAAAGGAGATAGTATTTGGAGTGTGAGAAATAAAATTTGGTGAGACAAGTGAATAAAAAAGGGGTAAAATGATATTATTATAATTTAAATTAATTTATAAATGGTCTCCAAAAGTCCAACCCTATAAGGAATAACTTACAGGCACCTCAAAATAAGAAACATAGTCAACTATGACTGTGGGGTGAGAATGAGTTGAGAAGTCCTTTGTTGATTAGTATGTCCCAAGAATGAATGAAATTAAACATAATTAAAATGAAATAATAATGTTTCAATATAAATAATTCAATTTTCAAATCTGACCCAAAGATATGAACACCTATAAGACCTCTTATAGTAAGAGGTATATGCAGGATACAGTCAGCGTTGCACATACAGTTTGAAAATTCAAGAATATGAGGGGTGAATGGAAGGTCAAGGTGTTGAATGGACATGAGAGAAAATATATAATTACTATGAAAAGGTGCATAGAAATTTTAAATTTAATATGGTATCAAATAAGAGTCTCAAATGATGCACACACAACCTATAGTCCTAAACCTTGCATAGAGCACTTTAATGTAACCAGAGATGGATTTCTAGGGAGTTTTAAGGTCAAATGGATTGAAAATAGGATGTTTATGTGTGTATATAATAATTTTCACCTATATAATACACTATAATTTTAAAATGGTATGGAAAAATAGGTGAAGTACCCATGTTTTGTGTCAGATAGGGGGTACTTCCCCTCATGTAAAAACTGGTCAATTTAAAGAAATATTCTAAAAGGACTATCCAAGAGTCAATAAAATGCCTCAATGAGTTTTTTGGAGATATATAAAATCAATTAAAATTTGTATAATACCCCATAGGAGTTTGGAACCTGTTGGAATGATCTAAAATGCTAGATTTGCAAGTAAGCCTACTAGGCATGAGTAGGCCTAAAGGTCCAAATGAGAAGACATTGACACCTCCACATCAAAATGAGACTTTAACACTATTTTGTCATGTTTTTGGCATGTAATTATAATTTTATAAGATATTTAGAGCCAAATAAAACCATCAAAAGTCATTTGGAGCTTTAGAGTGCAATCAACCCTACTAGACAAGATTACACCTAGTGTCTAAAGAGGAGGTTTTTCACACTTTTAGCCTTGGATATGATTTTAAACTTGTTAAATAATGTTTTTAGGTCATATTATAAGGTATTAAGGCTTTTATAAGGTAGAGAAAACATCATGAGATCCATTTTTGACTCAAGGAAAACTCAAACCTATACAAAATAAAAGATCAAGCTTGAATAAATAACTTTCAACACGCATATCTTTCATGAGGGTTTGAATGGAGACTAGAGAGATTTAGATGAGCTATAAGGTGTATTTAACCAAAAAAAATTGTATTTGGTTTTTAGTTCCAAAATCTAAAATTTATGAACAATGCTTAAGACCTAAAACTTCCCTAAAATCCTACTAAACCCTCAGCCATGACCAGTTCGGGAAGATTGAGTTTGAAATATAGTATAGGGGAATATTTATCTCTTTAAACCTTTTAAAACTTGGATAGGACTCACCCAGGTTGATCCACACCTTTTTTTTGTATGGACTTGTATCAATGGGGTCATAAACAAGGTGATTCTCATGTTTTTAAGTGTTGTACAGGCTACATGAAGAGTTAAGAGATGAAACAAAGTTTGGGTGGAATATTAAGAATTAATACAACTAAAAATATTCATTTTATACCCTAAAACAACTTATAAGTTCTTAAACTAGGTGATTCAACTTAGCCAATCAAATCTGGCATATTAGGCAAGCTAGTGAAGGAGATGGAAAACTTAAAGTGATCTCATTTGAAGGTGTTAATATTGATTATAATTACATGGAGTGATTTTAAAATTTTAATTCACTCCCTCCCATGTATTTTCATGGACAACTGATTCCAATTTTGAGGCCAAGTGTGCAGGGTGCATGGAAGGGCAGTTTTTTGAACATCATATGATAATGGCTCACTTTTAGTGGTTTATAGAGGACTAGACATGAAAAAATTTCATGGATAGGAATTTATGATTTCTATAACTTTCATTCCAATCATCAAAACTGGTCCTCATCAGTTATGGGATGTTCAAACAAGCCCAATTATGAAGGCAATTTTTCTATGCAAAAGGAGGAGTTTTGTACTACTTTGCATAACTTTGATGACTTGGATTCACATTTTTACTTAATTAACTTAAATATTTAAACTAATATCATATTATAATTCACAATTAACTCCTTGGATCAGCTTGACAAGTTTCCTTGTGACCCTTGGACTTCTCTTCTTCTCTCTCTCTCTCTCTAGTTCTATAAGAACTAGCCATTTTGGCATTGTATAGGATGCTCCACCTGAGTATCAAAAATAATTGATAATTTTTATACATTTTTAAAAAATAAAATTACTAATTTATACCTCTTACATGATTATTCATAGTGTGCTTTACTTGAATGTTGAATATGCTTAGTGAAGACCATGGATTCCTTAGCAAGTTGTCACATTCTCTCGCCTATTTGCATCTTCTTCTTGTAGGGAATATGATGTGTTCCAATAAATTTCAAAGTCTAAGTGAGTTATTATTTTAATTATTGCCTTCATATGACTCTTTTCTATTCTATCTATCTTTGCACATTCATCCATAACCTCACAATATAACATTGATGCAAGAAGACTTAGATTGGAAAAGTGTATGTTTTGGTTAGTTTATCGGTCTCAAGTGTATCATACATATGGTTGGAAGTCATCAATAAATTTATTTTATCACCTCTCTTATATTAGTTTGGTTTTATTTATCTTTCTCCCTTTTCACCCCCTAAAGTTAGTAGTGATTGTAATCCTAAGTGGT